>CM055122.1:994543120-994710620 GCA_029206835.1 Rana muscosa | reverse complement strand
CTGTTTTAGTTGAAATGCGGTCCCTGTATATTTGCTCCAGACAACATCTAAAAATGTTATATTAATCTTTATACAAAAAGACCCCAGACTGTGCTAGGTTTATAAAATTTTGCCAAATCTAACACAAAATGCTGACCTGACCCCACCATTACTGCAGAATGTTTACATGGCTGCACAACAGTCACAGTTGCATTATAGGTTTGTTCACCCAAGCATATACAAATCTGAAAGGCTGGGCTTTTGCCCATCTGGAGTTCCTATCAAATTACTATGTAAGCTGTTATATGAAACAAAATTACAGGTTGCCCACAAAAACAATATAGTCTAGAACAGTGTTTCTCAACCAGGGTTCTGCCACAAGTCAACATTGTAGTGGATGTATATCTGCCCAAAGTTTCCTGTGTTCTCAATGATACCCGATGCCTCCTCTGTAGTTCTGGCTCCTGTGAGCTAAAGTCCTATCTCAGCGCTGAATGTAGACTACAGAGGGGGTTAGCATAGAGCAGGACCACATAGCTAGATCATGAGGTGAGAGCCTGTCTGTATGGTAGCAGTGATGACTGCAGAGAACGGGAGCCCATGGCTGGATCAGACTGAATATAGCAGGAGGTGAAATCATAATAGCTTTATGATATGCCATAACTGTACATAAAGCTATTATGATCTCGCCTCCTGCTACATTCAGTCGGATCCAGCCGAGTGCCCCTACTCACTGCTCCCCCTCTCCGCACTCTGCATTCTGCCACTGCCATACACAGGATCTTGCCTCCTGCAACATTCAGCCACAAGCTCCCACTCTCTGCACGCCTCCCTGCACTGCCTGCTGAGTTCACAGGAGCTGTTACTACAGAGGAAGCATCAATGCACACTGGCATTTTTTTGCACAGAGAAAAACACACCGACACCAACATTGTGGTGTGAACAGGGCACATAGAAATCTTTTCTTTATGTCCTTGCAGAGACCCACAGCAGGTAAAATAAGGATTGAACAAATCACCATTTTCTTTATCGTACATCACGGGACACCGAGCTTCATAATAATTACTATGTGGGTTATAGAGCTTACCTTCAGGTGATGGACACTGGCACACCCAAGACAGGAAGTCCCCTCCCTATATAACCCCTCCCATATCGGGAGTACCTCAGTTTTGTTGCCAGTGTCTAAAGGTGTTGGTCACGGTTAAGCATGTATTCAAGTTAGCTCTGCATATGGTCTTGTGGCCTAAAGGCGAGCTATTCCAGATCCGTCCAAAGTGCTTCAAGGCCAAAATGGACAGTACCCGGGCCTCGGGGAAGAAGATGTGGACCATCTACGAGGTTTGGTCTGTAATGTCTCTCTTAGGAGGGCTGGACCCTGGGATCCAGTACTCTGGTCAGACCCAATACCAAGAGGTTTTCTGGCAGGGTGCTGTACAGGTCCAAGGGAGTGGTGTTCCTTTCAGTAGGACCCCGATCCCTGAAGCTCAAATGACGTTGCCCGCCAAAGGGGCAAAGTTTGGGCTGTCTGTTCTGAACAGGGTCCTGTGGCGGGGACAGGTAAGTGAGGGTCCCTGATGAACTTGGTCCAGCAGGGACCCTTCAAAACTAATGTGTTTGCCTGTATTTTACCTACATGGTATATTTCCCACTGTACCTGATGCCTAAAATATCTTTGATAAAACCTGAAATGTATTTCTTATGGTTCTATTGGACATTATGTAGTACCCCTGTTTGGCCACAGGAGGGAGATACTTGAGAATGTCTAAATAGCTGGGCATACCTTCTATAAGGATAATGCCTAGACAGATGGAGGAGCATTCTTCTATGTACAGGCTCTGCAGTGCCCATCTGTAAAAATGTTACCATACCTGCTAGGGGGACCTGGAAACAGCGTTCTCAGTACACTGCACTGTGGTCTCCCTCTATAGTGTCAGCTGGGCTCCCTCCTGTTCCTCTCCCCATACTTTCCCAGGGAACGTTTCGGGTGCGTGCGCACTTGCGAAGCCTTAGAGGCTTTAAGGAGAGTGTTCACAGAGGGGGCGGGGCCTAGTGTAATGACACGTGGCGTCTCCTGGCGCGCTTCTGCGCATGTGCGGGCGTCCTCTGCTTTAAAAAGACGGACACATCAGCAGAGCTCCTTGGTGACATTTATTTCTTTATTATATTGGGCACGCTACAGGTGGTGATACAGGCATCCCCAAAGCACATTAGTTTAGACACCTGACTAGTTCATATAGCAAGCTTGTACACTAGACTATAGCTAGTGGTGGTTTTTTTTTTTGGCTGTAAGTCCTTAGCTTGAGCTAGGACTATGCCTTCCAAGGGCTCTGGGAGTAAAAATCCTAAGAGGCTAAAGGGTTCGCCATCGGGCTCTGAGGATCTGGGGCTTGCTCCTGCTGGTATATCCTCCCCTGTTAAATCAGAGGTTGTTACTCGAGGGGAGCCATAAGGAATGCTAGGTGCTGCGGCTGCCCTCAGCTCACCTGCTCCGGTGTATGTGACAAAGGAGGCTTTTACCTCAGCTCTGGGAAGATTAGAACAAAGATTGGCGGCATTAATCGCTTCCTCCCTGCCGGAAAAAAAGCGTGCCAGGTCTCCATCCCCACCGTTAGAGTATCTAACAGCAGAGCAATTGTCTCAGGATGAAATTGATTTTCCTGCAGGGGATCAGGCTGACGATGATGCTGCCTCAGAGGAATCTACCTTAGAGCAGGGCTCGACAAACCCCGGGCGCCAGGTCGCCATTGCGACTAGAATTAGCGACCTGGCGCCTGGGGCAGCACAGCTGGGGAATCCTGTCTCTCCGTGCCCCCCCCTCCGCGCCGCGAGATCGCGTCGGGCCGCGTTGGCCGGTAATTGAGGCCGCGGCTTTGCGGCCTTCTGCAGGCCTATGCTTCCTTCTGTGATCTAGCGCCATCTTGTGGTGGCCGTTGGTATATCAAGACAAACAGCAATGCTAATGGAGTTTCCCTGTCTGTTTTCACTGCCATCTCCTTCCCTCTAATTAGAACACCCAAACATTATATATATTTTTTATTCTAACACCCTAGAGAATAAAATGGCGGTCGTTGCAATACTTTCTGTAACACCGGGAAAAAATACACTTTTTTTAATAAAAAAATAAGACAACAGTAAAGTTAGCCCAAATTTTTTTTTAATATTGTGAAAGATAATGTTACGCTGAGTAAATTGATACCCAACATGTCACGCTTCAAAATTGCGTCTGCTTGTGGAATGGCGACTAACTTTTACCCTTTAAAATCTCCATAGGCGACGTTTAAAAAATTCTACAGGTTGCATCTTTTGAGTTACAGAGGAGGTATAGGGCTAGAATTATTGCTCTCGATCTACCGATTGCGGCGATACCTCACATGTGGTTTGAACACGGCTTTCATATGCGGGCACTACTCACGTATGCGTTTGTTTCTGCGCGCGAGATCGGCGGAACGGGGCGCGTTCCTGGCTCCTAACTTTTTTAGCTGGCTCCTAGATTCCAAGCAAATTTGTCAAGCCCTGCCTTAGAGGAACCGTTTTCAGCTTCTCAAGCTGAAAAATTGTTAGTTCTGTCTTTGACAGACATGGTTCGGTCAGCTTTCAAGCTGCCCCTTTCAGAACCAGCAAATACATTGGTTTCTTCATTGGGGTCTTTGAAAGCCCCACAAGCTAATGGTTCCTTTCCATTGCATCAATTGCTAGAAAATCTCATTTATAAAGATTGGGAACATCCTGATAAATTGTTCCTTCCTCCCAAAAAGTTTGCTGTGGTGTATCCTGTGGAGGAAAAATTCACCAAAAAGTGGAGCCTTCCTACTGTGGACGCTGCCATCTCTTCTGTGAACAAATCCCTGACATGTCCAGTGGACAATGTACAGATGTTTAAGGATCCAACAGATAAAAAGTTGGAAACCCTATTAAAGACTGCTTTTTCTACAGCTGGTTCTGTAACTCAGCTTGCAGTGGCAGCCATTGGCATCTGTCAGGCCTTGAAAGACCAGATGAAGCTGGTTTTAAAGGACATGCCAGCTCAGCAGGTGCATGATTTAGCAGATCGACCTAGGGCTTTGTTTTTTGCAGTTGACGCCATTAAAGATTTAATTCATCAGGCATCCTGCCTTACGCTGGTGTTGGTACACATGCGTAGACTCCTATGGCTAAAAAACTGGTCAGCCGAGACGCCCTGTAAAAAGCTCCTAGTTGGATTCCCATTCCATGGGGAGCGGTTATTTGGCGAAGACTTGGATAAATACATCCAGAAAATCTCCAGTAAAAAGAGTACCCTTTTGCCTGTTTAAAAGGAAATTCAGGGGTCCTGCCTTCAAGCAGCCCACCTCGCCAGTCCCAGGAACCTCAGCTTCTAAGCAGTTCCGACTGCCTCCCCAATCAAATCCTGGAGGGAGAGCTCAGGGACAGCCACAGGGTAATAAAAAACATTGGAACCGAAGGAATTCTAAACCAGCCCCCAAGGTCGGCCTTTTGAAGGGTCGCCCCCACTCACACGTTTTGGGGGAAGACTTCTATTGTTTGCGGGGGCTTGGCGAGAGACGACCAGGGACAGATGGGCTCTCTCCACGGTGTCCTGGGGATACAAGTTGGAGTTACAGGAATTTCCTCCGCCTCGGTTTATAACATCAAACGTCTCAAAAGATCCGATAAGGAGAAGAGCTCTCCTTTCGGCGTTAGACCGACTATTATCCCAAGGGGTAATTGTGGAGGTTCCGGTAAAAGAACAGAGGTTGGGATTTTACTCAAACCTCTTTACCGTTCCAAAGCCCAACGGAGATGTAAGACCCATACTAGACCTCAAAAGTCTAAACAAATTCCTGATCATCAAAACGTTCCGTATGGAATCAATTCGGTCAATAGCCGCCTCCCTACAAGGGGGAGAATGGTTGGCGTCCATCGATATCAGGGACGCTTATTTACAGGTTCCTATATTCCCCAGTCATCAAAAGCTTCTTCGCTTTGCGGTGGAACAGCGCCATTATCAATTTGTGGCACTACCCTTCGGGTTAGCCACGGCTCCACGAGTGTTCACAAAGATCTTGGCCCCTCTATTGGCCGACTTAAGAACTCAGGGAATATCTATAAGGGCCTACCTGGACGATCTATTGATAATAGATCAGTCGGCTTCCAACCTAAGGGTTGCTGTGCACAACACGGTACAATACCTGGAATCCCCGGGGCTGGGTCCTAAATCTGGACAAATCAGCCTTGCAGCCAGCAAGAAGACTCGAATATTTAGGCTTACTCATAGACACAGACCACAGAAGGGTTTTTCTGCCTCAGGCAAGAATCTCTTCTTTAAGAGTACTAATTCAAACGGTCTGTGCAAAGAGACAGCCATCCATTCGTCTTTGCATGCGGTTGCTGGGAAAGATGATGCCTCATTCGAAGCAGTCCCGTATGCTCAATTCCATTCAAGGAAATTGCAGAACGCCATCCTATCCGCCTGGAACAAAAAAGTTCAAGCCCTAGACTTCCCAATGTCCCTGACGTCATCAGTACGCAGGAGTCTATGTTGGTGGTTGGTACCCCAAAATTTACAAAAGGGAAAGTCGTTCATTCCAATCTCTTGGAGGGTAGTAACTACGGATGCCAGCCTTCTAGGCTGGGGGGCAGTACTGGAGCAGTGGTCACTCCAGGGAAGGTGGTCGAATATCGAGAAGACCTTGCCCATCAACCTGCTGGAAATTCGGGCGGCACGGTTGGCCCTAGAAGCATGGACTTCCAAGCTACATGGGTCTCCTGTCAGGATCCAATCAGACAATGCCACAGCTGTGGCATACATCAATCACCAGGGGGGCACCAAGAGCGGTACGGCCCAGAAAGAGGTGAATCATATCCTGATATGGGCAGAAAGACATGTCCCATGCATATCCGCTATCTTTATTCCGGGAATAGAGAATTGGAAAGCAGACTTCCTGAGTCGGCAGCAGTTATCCCCAGGGGAATGGTCTGTTCACCCCATCTTTCAGACAATTTGTCAGAGATGGGGGACACCAGATGTAGATCTATTGGCATCCAGGTTCAACACGAAATTGAGCAGCTTTGTGTCCAGAACAAGGGACCCGCTCGCTTGCGGATCGGATGCACTGGTATTCCTGTGGGATCAGTTTGCACTAATATATGCGTTTCCCCCGCTGCAGCTACTACCCCGACTCCTCCGCAGGGTCAGGATGGAAAAGAGGCCTGTGATTCTGGTAGCCCCAGCATGGCCTCGGAGATCCTGGTACGCGGAAATTGTAAGAATGTCTGTGGGCAAGCCTTGGACCCTTCCGCTTCGGCCAGACCTGCTCTCGCAAGGACCGATATACCACCCTTCTTTACAAACTCTAAATTTAACGGTCTGGTTATTGAATCCCAACATTCTAAAAGAGAGAGGTCTCTCTAACACAGTGGTGTCTACAATAATCAATGCTAGAAAGCCAGTATCTAGACATATATATTATAGAGTTTGGAAGGTGTATGTGGCATGGTGTGAAGCCAAGAAATGGCATCCTCGGAAGTACGCCATAGGCAGAATACTTTACTTCCTACAGTGGGCTGTTGCCAAAAACCTAGCCTTAAGTACTATTAAGGGACAGGTTTCGGCCTTATCGATATTTTTTCAAAGGCCACTAGCTACACATTCGCTAGTAAAGACCTTCTTGCAGGGTGTGGCTCGTATCAACAACCTTTTGAACCATTACTCCACATTCCTTTAGTGCTCCTCACCAGGAAATTGGTGTTCTTGGTAGCTATATCCTCAGCCAGAAGGGCATCGGAATTAGCAGCTTTGTCTTATAAGGAGCCATATTTGATTATCCATAAGGATAGAGTGGTTTTACATACACATCCAGCCTTTCTTCCGAAGGTCGTGTTGAGTTTCCATTTGAACCAAGACTTGGTTCTTCCTTCCTTTTTTCCCAAACCTAGTTCAGTGGAAGAGAAGTTATTACATTCTTTGGATGTAGTAAGAGCAGTTAAAGCCCATCTTAAAGCTACTGCTATGATTCGGAAAACTGATGTTTTGTTTATTCTGCCGGAGGGCCCCAAAAGGGGCCAGGCAGCGTCGAAATCTACTATTTCTGAGTGGATTCGGCAGGTTATTATTCAAGCCTATGGTCTGAGAAAGAAGGTGCCTCCATTTAAGATTACAGCGCACTCTACTAGAGCAGTTGGTGCTTCTTGAGCAGTGCATCACCAGGCCTCATTGGCTCAAATCTGTAAGGCCGCAACTTGGTCTTCAGTCCACACATTCACTAAATTTTATCACGTGGATGTAGTAGGTCATGAGGATATCGCATTTGGGCGCAGTGTGCTGCATAGATCCTCATGCCTGATGGTGCCCAGCTTATTATGGTGTCTCCCTCCCCTAATTTTGGAATTGCTTTGGGACATCCCACATAGTAATTACTATGCCGCTCTGTGTCCCGTGATGTACGATAAAGAAACAAGGATTTTTATAACAGCTTACCTGTAAAATAATTTTCTTGGAGTACATCACGAGACACAGAGCTCCCACCCCTCTTCTGGGGACACTTATTGCTTTTCTACAAAACTGAGGTACTCCCAATATGAGAGGGGTTATATAGGGAGGGGACTTCCTGTCTTGGGTGTGCCAGTGTCCATCACCTGAAGGTAAGCTCTATAACCCACATAGTAATTACTATGTCGCTCTGTGTCCCGTGATGTACTCCAAGAAAAGGATTTTACAGGTAAGCTATTATAAAAATCCTAGTTTTCTAGGTAAATATATTTCTAAAGGTGCTATTGACATGAAATTTTAACCACATGTTGGTAACAACCCATGCAAACCAATACAAATACGTTCAGAAATTAAGTTATGTGTAATAAAACAGAATGACACAGGGGAAAGGTATTGAACACGCTAACTGAAATTTATTTAATACTTGGTAAAAAATCCTTTCTTGGTAATGACAGCTTCAAGACTCTCCTCCTGTATGGAGTAACTAGTCGCATGCATTGCTCAGGTGTGATTTTTGGCCCATTCTTCCACATAGCCTTCAAATCTTGAAGTTTCCATGGGCATCTTGTATGAACTCTGTTCTTTAATTTTTTCAATAGATTTTCTATTGGATTCAAGTGAGGTTATTGGCTAGGCCATTCTAGTAGCTTTATTTTATTTCTTTGAAACCAGTTGAGAGTTTCCAAGGCTTTGTGTTTGGGATCATTGTCTTGCTGAAATGTCCATCCTCGTTTTTCATCTTCATCATCCTGGTAGAGAGCAGCAGATTTTTATCAAGAATGTCTTGGTACATTTTTCTATTCATCCTTCCTCCAATGATATGAAGTTTGCCAGTACTGTATGCTGAAAAACAGCCCCACACCATGATGTTCCCACCTCTGTTGGTGTGGGGGTGTTTTGGGGGTGACGTGCAGTGCGATTTGACCTCCAAACATGGTGTGTATTATGGCATCCAAAGAGTTCAATTTTGGTCTTATCTGAGCAGACTAAATTCTCCCAGTATTTCACAGGCTTATCTAAATGTTGTGCAGCAAACTTTAAACAAGCTTCCACATGAATTTTCTTCAGCAGTGGAGTTTTGCGTAGTGAGGGTGCATACAGGCCATGGTGGTTGAGTGCATTACTTATTATTTTCTTTTAAACAATTGTACCTGCCAATTCTAGGTCTTTCTGAAGCTCTCCACAAGTGGTCCTTGGCTCCAGGACAACTATTCTGATAAATATTTTCACTCCTCTGTCAGAAATCATGTGAGGAGCACATGGTCGTTGCCGGTTTATGGTGAAATTATGTTCTTTCCACTTCCGGATTATGGCCCCAACAGTGCTCACTGGAACATTCAAAAGTTTAGAAATCCTTCTGTAACCAATGCCATCAGTATATTTTGCAACAATAAAATCGCAAAGGTCTTGAGAGAGCTCTTTGCTTTTACTCATCATGAGATGTTTCTTGTCTGACACCTTGGTAATGAGACACCTTTTTATAGGCCATCAGTTGAGACTGAACAGCTTATGCTAATTTGCACTGACAAGGGGCTTTCTAATTACTGATATATTTCAGCTGGTGTCTTGGCTTTCCATGCCTTTTTTGCACCTCCCTCTCCATGTGTGTAATACTTTTTCCCTGTGTCATTCCATTTTATTACACACAACTTGATTTTTTGAACTTATTTGTTGTGGTTTCTTTGTATGTATGCATTGCATGGGTTACCAACATGTGGTGAACATTTCATGTCAATAGCACCTTTATAAATGTTTACCTGGAAAAATGGTGACATTTTCAATACTTATTTTACCTGCTGTACATTAGAAAAATGCATGTGTCTGCACATGGTGTAAACAAGCCCAAAATATTTTATGCAGGTCACTGTTTTTTTTCATCAATTATTATACAAACTGTATATATTGTGAACGAGGCCCAACTGCTCCTGCAGTCTGCAGCCTTATTTATGAACCACAATGGTTCATTAGGACCTTGTTCGCACCATAAGTGCTTAAAAACTGATGGAAAAACAAACAGTTTTGACCTGCATGTAATATTTTGCGCTTGATCACACCATGTGCAGAGACATTTTCTAATGTAGGTCTCTACGAAGACATAAAGATAACAATTGATTTCTGTGTGCCCTATTCACACCACATGTTGGTGTCGGGTGAGGTTTTTTTTCCCTGAGTTTTTTTACTTTTTTTTGTGCAGAAAAAAAGCAAGCCCAATTTTCACATTCAGGAGGTAAGTTTTTTTTTTTTTTTCTAATCTATTTAATTCTATTTCTACAATAATTGTTATCTCTACAGCTCACTGATCAGATCCAATGTTCTGTGAGCTGTACATCTGAAAAAAAAATTTTTTTAGGGGTCCCCCGAGATTTCAGACTTTTTGCCAAGGGTACCTCGAAGGTGAAAAGGTTGAGAAACCCCGGTCCAGAAGGTGCTACTCAATGTTCAAGAATATTACTTCATTATGATATAATCCTCAACTCTTTCAACATCAAAACAAAAGTGAGGTTTTAATCTGGTAGAACACTTGGCTGCTGTTTTTGGGATACTTTTTATAGAGCTGTGATTTTTCCACTTTTAAACTCAAAGAAAATCGAACAAAGTCCTCCATCCATGCTAAATGGCACGCTTTCCGTCACTATTGTATTTTGACAGCCAACATCACCGGCTGTCAAAAAAGCCAGACATTGCCTCTATCTGATTGGATGCAGACAATGTTTGCCTGGCTATTTTCTGCCAGGCTTCTTAGATTTTTCGATCAAATTATGTTGAGTGGGAGGGTGCCAGTAGGGCTGCCCATAGAGGAAATTTCGGCCAGTTTGTCAGGAACTGGCTGAAATTCACTCCATGTACGGCCAACGTAAGGCACTGAATTTTTACCCATGTCACTGCACTTTCGTCCGTGTTTATGCATCAAAGCTATACACATTCTTAAAGAAGCTGCTTGCATAAACAGGGTAACATCTTAGACAAAGTAGAACAAGTTCAATAGACTACTACCACTTTACTATGACCTGGATAAATGAGAACCCTCACAAACAGTTATTAATATCTATATTTAGGATGGGAGCCAAGGCAATGCAGAAGTTGATGATATGGACTACACATATGTCAATGACAGCGTGCTGTTAAAGATGAAAGATCAGGAGTGTGCAGACAACAGTACATGTAAGTCATTTGCATCATATCTTTAGAGGAGTGCTGATGGGATAAGCTTTTCATGCAGCAGTAAACTGATTTCTTTCTTGTTTAATGAGGAACACAGAAATTTAGACACTGTTGGGTTATATTGCTTTCTAAAGGAAGATTTGGATACTGGCATGCAAAAAAACAGTGATCCGCCCAGTATAACTCCTCCTACTCCCAGCATGCCTCAGCATTTTCCTAGTGTCTGAGGAGGATAGACTCCTTTTTCTGCGGAGTAGTCTAACTTTTTTTTGCTAGCTATTTTTTTTTTTTTTAAGATTTATCTACAAGCTGCTGAGCTGTTCTTTTAATGCAGCTACCTTGGTTGGCAGCTCCTTATCAATAGCTTTAGAGGTTGGACCATGAGTATGACCTTCAGGCACTAGTCTCTTACACTTGTCAGACCTGAGTGTACTGTGTTAACCACAAAGTTCTTTCCAAGCCCACAGCCGTGGCATAGCTTCAGATGTGACCCTGTCTCTGAAGACTCAATGCGTAGGCTGTGTAAGCTGAGCAGTAGAAACTACTTCTTACTAGGGCTGTTGGGTGCATCTTACAAGTTCCTGATTTTCCGTTGGTTTACTGCAGAAGGAAGGTAATGCTCAGGGATTGAGCACTGATCCCATCTACTGAGTGGACCGCTCCACACGCTCGCTGTATGTTCTTTCCCACCATTCGGTGTAATCGCCTTCCTATCACTGCTCCTAATGGCACATGGATTTACCCATGGTTCATTTCTGCTTTTGGCCTGCAGAGACTGGGTCACCTTCAGCTACCTGAACCCTCTCCTACTACAAACAGTCGGTTTGTGGATATTCATGGCCTGGCCCTCTACTCTCAGGTGCATTGCCCCTGACTTTCAGTGCAACTTGTCAGATCCCAGATATTTGTCGAACAGTCCTGCTGCCTTGGTGCTTTCAGCCTATGATTCACTATTGGTTCCAGTGCTGCTTCCAGTGCACCTCCTGAAAGAACTGATACTGACATTTTTGCCCTCTGCTTCCCCTCTGTGCCATTCTTGGAAACTCCCTTCGATTTCTTTATTGGCCTCATTTTTAGCTCTATCTAGGGAGGATTCAATCGCAGTCGTGCAGATTTTTTATGGGCCAAATTGCAACTTTAATTGCTGGCAATTCTAGCCCCTGAGCTTTCTGCTGCTTAGATTATCAGACAGTAAGTGTCCTAAGTTCATAACAAACGACGGAACACCTGAGGAGAGCAGGCGGATGCCATTGCTCCCTGAGGCTCCTAGTGCTGTTCTAGCCCTCAGGGTCAAGACCTTTCTGATGCCATTGTTTCCTTTCATTCTTTGCAGAGACTGAAAAAAAAAGTGTCTTTTAGTCCTGTAGTAATTAATTTGAAGTAGTACTGTTAAGTTGTTTGCTCCTGCTGTGCATCTGGTAGTTCTTTAACCACCCCTGTGGAAGATGCACCAGTTTTCAAGGACCCCATTGACAAGTGATTGGAGGCCCTTTCTAAAATCTTGTTGTTCTCTCCAGCAGGCCCTGCCTATGGCTTTTGTCTGCCACATTTTAAATGACTGGACTAAGATCATCAGAAGGAATACAGTTGCCAGTCAAACTGAGCCACTAATATTGGAGCATCTGGAACTCCTACCTGCAGCCTTGAGCTACTGTGTGGACAATTTGTTTAGTCTCTTGTCTCATTTCCCATATGAGTCTCCTGTCTGTGAACATGAGTAGAACTCGTTGGCTTTAGTGCTGGGCTGCGCAACTGGCATGTAAAAATAATTTGCTTTGCATGCCCTTTAAGGGACAGCTCTTTGGAGCTGCACTGGACACCCTAGGATGCCACCAGTGGCAACAGTACCAATCTCCAACTAAGAAGTTTAGGGCTCAGCCTTCCTCAAGGGCTTAAAACCTTTTTTTTCTTATTTCGTCCATGGACGGACACAGCTTCTTAAATCTTGACAAAATGGGTTATGTTCCGTCTATTAGGAGAGGACTAGGCAGAACATGTTAGTTATCTTAAAACATGTAACTTTAACAGAGTTGAACAGCCCCACCCAGGGGGCGGTCCCTCCGGTCATAACCCCTCACCCTGCAGCATGCAGCTCAGTTTTTTTCTGCCTAGTAGAGGAGATGGACCTGGCTCCCCCTTGGGCCCAGAGTCCTACAGAAATTTTTCCTTTTTATTTATTATTTTATTTTTTGATCCTGTAATCTTCTCTCAAGTGCCGGCTGGGTGACAAGCTGGATATTATAGATCCTGGTAGTCTCCCCAGTCCGGCCATCGAGCGTGAGCAGACCTTAGCTGAGCGCTGGGTCGGCCACGACATGCCCCGTTGCTCCAGGGGTGGCCGGTGAGTTTTTTGCTCCGGGGCCCATATATGACTGACCTACTCAAGATTCAGTCACAGTGAGCCATGGCCGACAGCCACTCCGTATGTCCGGCGGTGAGTCTGTCTGGAATGCACCAGCATGTCCACGCATGGACGGGTAAGTACAGTTCTTCCTGTTTTGTGTCAGTTTGGAACAGCTGGGCTTCCTAGAGGGTCATTAGGGGTCCCCTGTCCTCCCTTTCCCTCCCTCTGTCCCCCTCCTCTTTCCTCCTCCCCAGTGCGGGGCCTACTGCGTCGGCGGGGTGTCTCCATATCCCGGTTGGGGGCTGTAGAGCTGTCAGGGTCTGCTTCTGTGAGGGTGCCATGCTTTCTGGGGGGCCTCCGTTAAGTGTCTCTGCAGCCTTCTCGTCCACCTCACGCTCGGGCGCCATTTTTGATAGCGCCGGCGCCATTTTCGGTTGGTTTGGGTGGACTTTTTTTGTCACAAGTGTCTTGACTTAGTCCCTAAGGACTGTCAGTGGGTCAGAATGGAGTCTGAAGCTGGTATTTCTTCCCCAGACATTCCGGTGGCAGCAACTGGTGCCCCTGCACCTGCGGTTACCATGGACAATTTGTCAACAGTCCTGGAGTAATTTGTTGCCAGGGTGGAAGTGGCATGCAGACGTAAGGGGGGTAAAAAGCGCCCCCTCCCCCGCCATCTCTTGGGGAATGCTCTGACTTGGGCCTGGCTGCAGCACAGGACCCCTGTTCTGAGGCGTTAGAGGACGTGGACCAGGACCGTCCGGGCACTGAGGAGGACTCCTTGTCTGGGTCAGTGCAGGACAGAGCACTTCTGGGAGCACTTATCAATGCAGTAAGGGACACCCTTAAGTTTGAAGATGCTGCTGGGACATCCACTGGGGTGTCAGTCTCTTTTGGGTCACACAAAACGACCCGATCCATAAAGGTTTTTCCTCATGTTGATTTCTTTGACAGATTCATAGATAAGGAATGGGAATGGCACAGAGGTCCTTTGTGGTCCCTCAGCGCATGGCGGTCTGTTACCCCTTTGAAGAGAGCCCTTTGAAAGAATGGGCTCCCCCCCCTGTTGTTGACCCCCCGGTAGTGGTGCAATGGATCGGTGACGATCCGTGATCCGAACGGGTCACCCTGTTCGGATTGGTACACCACTCGATCCGCGGCCTCGGCCTTAGGAAAGGCTGCGGCTTCGGCCTAGCTCCGGAGCGGCGGCCATCTTGGTACACCCGGCGGCGGCGGCTGCCTAGGTGCGCGCTGACGTCATCACCCCTCACCCTCACTGCTCGTGGATCTGATCTGGCCGGCTTAAATTCTGTGTGTGGGAGAGATTGTGGATATTACAGTAAGTGGGGGAGATTGTGGATATTGCAGTAAGTGGGGGAGATGACATGGATATTACAGTGGCTAGTGGGGGGGGGGTGAAGTGGATATTACAGTGGGGGGGTTGATGTGGATATTACAGCAGTGGGGGAGAATGTGGATATTACATTTGGGGAGATGACGTGGATATTACAGTGGCCAGTGGGGGAGAGGACGTGGATATTACAGTGGCCAGTGGGGGAGAGGACGTGGATATTACAGTGAGTGGGGGAGAGGACGTGGATATTACAGTGAGTGGGGGAGAGGACGTGGATATTACAGTGAGTGGGGGAGAGGACGTGGATATTACAGTGAGTGGGGGAGAGGACGTGGATATTACAGTGAGTGGGGGGAGATTGTGTATATTACAGTGAGTGGGGGAGAGGACGTGGATATTACAGTGAGTGGGGGGAGATTGTGGATATTACAGTGAGTGGGGGGAGATTGTGGATATTACAGTGAGTGGGGGGAGATTGTGGACATTACAGTGAGTGGGGGGAGATTGTGGACATTACAGTGAGTGGGGGAGATGGTGGACATTACAGTGAGTGGGGGAGATGGTGGACATTACAGTGAGTGGGGGAAATTGTGGATATTACAGTGAGTGGGGGAGATTGTGGATATTACAGATTATTATTGATCCGATCCGTGACTCTGATCCGAGGATCGATCCGATCCGTGAGTTTTTTGATCCGTTGCACCCCTACACCCCGGTATCGAGTTTGAACAAAGTAACCACTATCCCGGTGGAGGGGACCCCTGCCTTTTAAGGACCCTACTGATACCGTGCTGGGGTCAGCATTGCGGCCGTTAGTGGCTGCAACTTTGGTGTCTCACTCACTGAATGGGCTAAACTTTTGCATCAGGCTGTAGAGGAGCATCAGCTCCCACCAGAAATTGTTACACTGGCCGACCAGCAGGTGCAGGGTCTGGTGTATGTATGTGATGCAATCCTGGATGCGACTCCTTTTAATCTCCAGGGCCTTTGTATTTGTGGTGGTCTTGCGCCGCCTGATATGGCTGAAATGCTGGTCTGCGGACCAAGCTTCTAAGAAAGCTCTAACGGATTTGCCTTTCAAAGGTGGGAGGCTTTTTGGCGCCTCACTGGACGACATTATTAAGGATGTCACTGGAGGTAAGAGCACATTTATACCTCAGTCCACTAAAGGTAAGGAGCTGCGCCGTAAACCGGTGCCCTCCTTTCCCGCACAAAAGTGGTATTTCTTTCTCGTACATCACGGGACACAGAGCGACATAGTCATTACTAATGGGTTATATAGATACCGTCAGGTGCTGGCACTGGCAACTTCCAAAACCGGAAGTACCCTCCCCTATATAAGCCCCTCCCATCCGGGAGCACCTCAGTTTTTTGCCAGTGTCTAAGGTGTTGGCCAAGAAGAAACATGTGTTTTTCACTGAGCTTGCGTACAGGTTCTTTTGGGCCTCAGTAAGCTATTCCGGATCCGACCAAAAAAGCTTCATAGCTAAACGGTCGGTACCCGGGCCTTGCAGAGAAGAGCAAGGTTTTGCCTGTAATGCTTCTCTTAGGAGAGCTGGACCCTGGGATCCAGAGCTCTGGTCATACCCACGACCAAGATGTTTTCTGTGCAGGGTGCTATACAGGTCCAGGGGAGTGGAATCCTTGGGAACCCGGTCCCTGAAGGTTTGATTACAATGCCTGCCGTGATAGGTGAAGTTTGGGCTTCTGTGGACCAAACAAAGTCCTGCGGCGAGGAAAAGGTAAGTGGGGGCCCTCAGGAACTTGGTTCTATTGAGGGACCCCCAAGCCTATTTTGTCTTTCTGCCTGTTACCTAAGGTATTCCCGCTAATATTCTGTGTATGCCTGTTACTACTGAGAAAATGTAAAAAATTTAATAGTAGGCAAGAAAAAAAAAAAAAAATGTAAGACCGCGGTACCTGTGTTAGACACTAGAGGCCGCTATGGTTCTTTTTCTTGTAATGTGGATTTTTTTCTTCCAGAATCAAATCCAGGCAGTTGGTATGTTCTCTGCTGGGAAGCTGTCTCCTCTGCCCTGTTGCTGCGCTCATCCATCCCCGGGCCCTGCGGCAAAGGGGGCCCTGGCTCCCATCTAGCTCCTTATTGTTTTTAAAAAAGGGCGCCGAAGGCGCACGTGCCCGCGCGCGTGCACGCGCCTCTATTCATAGAGGCGATCTGAAAAAAGGGGCGGAGTGGGTGGATGACGCTCAGGTGTGCGCCGCGGCGCTACTGCGCATGTGCGGGCGTCCGGCGTGTTTTAAAGCACATTATAGCTGGCTATTGAATGCACAGACAGAGCTAGCAACAGATAAAGGCACACAGAGGCGGTTGATGCAGGCATCCCCTAGAAAGGCACTTTAGTAGACACCAACTGTGATATAGCAGCAATTGTGCTAGACTATTCTCAGTAAAAGTGGTGTATTACGGCTGGAATACCTCAGCTTTAGGCTTAAGAATATGCCGTCCAGAAGCTCCGGAACTGAATCTTCCAGGAAGCGAAGGGGGTCTCATCGGGCTCTGAGGATCTTGGGCATGCTTCTGCTGCACCAGTCTCCCCTGAAGTTCAGAGGTAAGTGACCATAGAGACCCCGCAGGGGTACTTGGTACTGTGGCTGTCCTCAGTCACCTGCTCCTGTGTATGTAACAGAGGAGGTTTTTTCCTCAGCTCTGGGAGGATTAGAGAGAGATTGTCAACATTGATCGCTGCCTCCCTGTCAGGGAAAGCACGCCGATCTCCGTCTCCTCCTTCAGAGTGCCTGTTAGCAGAGCAACAGTCCCATACAGGGATCGACCTGCCTGAAGGGGATCAGGATGAGGTTGATTCTGTTATAGAGGAATCAACAGTGGAGGAACCTTTCTCAGCAGCTCAAGCTGAAAGATTATGGGTTCAGTCTCTGACTAACATGGTCCGATCGGCATTTAAAAATGCACCTTGCGGAACCATCAACCACTACTGTATCCTCGTTGGGGTCGCTAGAAGCCCCCAGACTGTCTGTTCTTTTCCACTTCGCCCTTTACTGAAAGGGCTTATTTACCAGGATTGGGAACGTCCTGAGAAAATATTATTCCCCCAAGAGATTTCCGGTGGTCTATCCCATGGAGGATAAGTTCATCAAAAAAATAAATTAAAAAAAAATGGAAGGTCCCTACAGTGGACGCAGCCATCTCTTGTATGTATAAATCACTGACATGTCCAGTGGATAATGTCCAAATGTTCAAGAACCCAATAGATAAAAGATTGGAGTCCTTATGAAAATCTGCTTCTTTCTACAGCAAGCTTGGTGACACAACCAGCAGTAGCAGCTATTGGGGTCTGCTAAGCAGTGAAGGATCAGTTAAAACAGGTCTTGAGGGACTTGACAGATCAGCAGGCCTTGCCCTAGCTGATCTACCTAGAGCCTTAGGCTTTGCGGTTGACGCCATAAAGGATTCAGTCCAATCAGGCCTCCCGCCTTACGCTGTCTAGAGTACATATGCGTAGGCTTCTATGGCTCAAAAACTGGTCTGCTGAAGCTCCCTGTAAGGAATGGCTGGTTAGCGTCCCATTTCATGGTGAACGCTTATTCAGGGAAAACCTGGACAAATATATCCAGAAAATTTCCAGCGGTAAAAATACGCTCTTGCCGGTTAAAAACAGAGTTAGAGGTCCCTCTTTAAGAGGCCTGCTTCTCCAGTCCCTGGGGCATCGGCTGTGTAACAGTTCCGACGGCCTCCTCGGTCAATTCCCGGGGGTAAAAAACAGGGACAATAGCAGGGTAATGAGAAACCCTGGGTCAGGGGAGGTACAAAACCTCCCCCAAAGTTAAATTCATTGAAGGGTTGCCCCCACTCAGTCGGGTGGGGGGAGGACTCCAGTTGTTCACAAGAGACCTGGCGGGACGCGATCAAGACAGATAGGTGCTCTCCGCAGTATGTTGGGGATACAGATTGGAGTTAAGAGACTCAACTCCTTCCCATTTTTGAGGTCAAACGTGCCAAGGGATCCCCGGAAGAGAGTCCCTCCTGTTGGCACTAGAACAACTATTGCTCCAAGGAGTAATTATGGAGGTTCCCCTGGAAGAATGAGGGTTCGGGTTTTACTCAAACCTCTCTACAGTCCCGAAGCAAACGCGGACGGGAGGCCCATATTAATTCTAAAAGGGCTATACAAATTCCTGTATATCAGGACTTTCCGATGAAGTCGATCCGATCGGTGGCCACTGCCCTACAAGGGGAGGATTGGTTAGCCGCGATCGACATCAAAAATGCTTATTTGCACATTCCCATCTTTACAGTCCACCAAAAGTTTCTACGCTTTGCAGTAGAAGGGCGCCATTTTCAGTTCAGAGCCTTACCCTTCGGTTTGGCCACAGCACCACGAGTGTTTACAAAAATTCTGGCCCTTTATTGGCCAATCCAAGAACACAAGGTGTAATGATAATGGCATATCTAGATGACTTGTTGCTGATAGACCACTCAGTGAAAAAACTAGACGTGGTCATTCACAAGACAATCAAGTATCTGGAATCTCATGGTTGGATTATCAACCGAGAAAAGTCAGCCCTAAAAACCAGTCAAAAGTCTGGAATACTTGGGCTAAGGTTGGATTCAGGCCAGAGAAAAATATTCTTGCCTCGAGGAAAGGTGTTGTCTTTGAAAGATTTGATCCACTTAGTGGGTACAAAAAAGACAGCCGTCCATACGCCTGTGCATAAGGCTGCTGGGAAAAATGGTGGCATCATTCTAAGCAGTACCCTACGGTCAATTCCATTCAAGGAATTTGCAGGGGGCCATACTGTCAGCCTGGAACAAAAAAGTTCAGGCCCTAGACTTACAATGTCCTTGTCCCCTTCCGTTCGCAAGAGCCTCCGTTAGTGGTTGGTTCCCCAGAATCTGGAAAAAGGGAAATCCTTCAGTCTGATTTCTTGGAAGGTGGTCACTACAGATGCCAGCCTTAGAGGCTGGGGAGCAGTACTGGAGCAATAGTCTCTCCAGGGCAGATGGTCGGATGCAGAAAAGGCCCTGCCCATCAATCTCTTAGAGATACGAGCAGCCCGGTATGCCCTAGTAGCATGGACATCCAAACTCCAAGGGTCCCCTGTCAGAATTCAATCAGACAATGCCACAGCAGTGGCATATATCAATCATCAGGGGGGCACCAGGAGTCGTGCAGCCCAGAGGGAAGTAAATTACATCCTGAAATGGGCAGAAAAATATGTCCCAGCCATATCTGCGGTATTCATTCCAGGAGTGGAGAATTGGAAGGCGGACTTTCTAAGTCGCCAGCAATTATGCCCAGAGGAAGGGTCCCTTCACCCCGAGGTTTTCTGGACAATATGTCAGCGGTGGGGAACATCGGATGTAGATCCTCTAGCATCCAGATTCAACGCAAAGGGGGACAGGTTTGTCTCTCGGACAAGGGATCCCCTAGCTTGCGGCTCGGATGCCCTAGTGTTCCCTTGGGATCAGTTCAAGCTGATATATGCATTCACACCGCCACAATGGTTACCTCGATTACTCCGCAGAATCAGGGTAGAAAAGAAACCAGTGATTCTGGTGGCTCCAGCGTGGCCCCGAAGAGCGTGGTACGCGGAGATTGTAAAATTTCAGTGGGGAGTCCTTGGACTCTCCCACGTCGTCCGGACCTGCTTTCGCAAGGACCGATATACCACCCTTCCTTACCAGCCCTAGGTTTGACGGCCTGGCTATGGAAGCCCACATTCTAAAAAAGAGAGGGCTCTCTAATCCTGTGGTATCTACCATGATCAATGCCAGGAAGCCGGTATCCAGGCAGATCTAATATAGAATCTGGAAGGCGTACATCGCGTGGTGTGAGGCCAAGAAATGGCATCCACATAAGTACGTAATAGGTAGGATTCTGGACTTCCTACAATGGGCTGTAGATAGGAAGCTTGCCTTGAGTACTATCAAGGGTCAGATTTCGGCCTTGTCAATATTTTTTCAAAGGCCCTTGGCTTCGCATTCACTAGTCAAAGCCTTTATACAAGGAGTGATGCGTATTAGTCCTCCGGTTAATATTCCCATATGTCCATGGGATCTAAACTTGGTTCTGTCGGTTCTACAGAAACAACCATTTGAACCATTACAGCATATTTCTTTGGTGCTTCTCACCAGGAAATTGATTTTTCTAGTAGCCATTTGTTCGGCTAAAAGAGTGTCGGAATTAGCAGCTATGTCCTGTAAGGAGCCATATCTGGTTATCCATAAGGATAGAGTAGTGTTACGTCCTCATCCAGCCTTTCTTCCTAAGGTGGTATCGAGGTTTCATTTGAACCAAGATGTGGTTCTTCCTTCTTTTTTCCCCAAACCTACTTCGGTAGAGGAAAAGTTATTGCATTCTTTGGATGTAGTAAGAGCAGTTAAAGCTTATCTAAAAGCCACTGCTCAGATTCGCAGAACGGATACTTTGTTTATTCTGCCGGAAGGCCCCAGAAAGGGTCAGGCAGCGTCGAAATCTACTTTAGCCAAGTGGATTCGACAGGTCATAATACAAGCCTATGGCTTGAGAAGGAGACCGCCTCCGTTCAAAGTTAGAGCGCACTCCACGAGAGCAGTTGGAACTTCATGGGCAGTGCATCACCAGGCCTCCCTGGCTCAAATCTGTAAGGCCGCAACATGGTCTTCAGTACACACGTTTACTAGGTTCTACCAGGTGGACGTTAGAAGTCAGGAGGATGTCGCCTTTGGGCGCAGTGTGTTGCAGGCCGCAAAAGATCCTCATGTCTGATAACGCTCAGCTTATATATGGTGTATCCCCCCCCTCATTGGGCATTGCTTTAGGACATCCCATTAGTAATGACTATGTCGCTCTGTGTCCCGTGATGTACGAGAAAGAAAATAGGATTTTTATAACAGCTTACCTGTAAAATCCTTTTCTTGGAGTACATCACGGGACACAGAGCTCCCGCCCCTCTTTGGGGACACTTTTTGCTTTGCTACAAAACTGAGGTGCTCCCGGATGGGAGGGGCTTATATAGGGGAGGGTACTTCCGGTTTTGGAAGTTGCCAGTGCCAGCACCTGACGGTATCTATATAACCCATTAGTAATGACTATGTCGCTCTGTGTCCCGTGATGTACTCCAAGAAAAGGATTTTACAGGTAAGCTGTTATAAAAATCCTATTTTTCGTCAGTCAGGGCCCGCTAGCAGACCCTCCCAAGCCGATAAAGTTTCAGCTGGGGGACAGAAGCTTCCCTGGGTGCGCAAGCAATCTAAGCCCGCAAACAAATCCGCTTCCGCATGAAGTCTTGCCCCCACCCGATATTTGGGTGCAGGGACGTCTTCGCAAGTTCACAGCTCACTGGACCTCCCTGCTTTCCGACCAGTGGGTTTGCGAAGTGATCTCTTCAGAGTACAAGATCGAGTTTCTTTCTTGTCCACCAAACAGATTCTTTCCCTTAAATCTTCCTCTCTTTCCATCTCACCGGACTGCCCTGACTGGTGCAGTTCAAGACTTGTTAAGGCGCGGGGTAATCATACCTTTACCGCGGCAGGACAGGTTTCAGGGATTCTACTCAAATCTGTTCGTGGTCCCAAAGAAGAACGGAGTTCGTCCAATCCTAGACCTCAAGGCCCTCAATGCCTTTGTGAAGGTTCGGAAATTCAGGATGGAATCAATTCGCTCTGTGGTAGCTGCACTCCATCCTGGGGACTTTCTGGCGTCCCTGGACATCAAGGACGCGCACTTGCATGTCCCCATATGCGACAGACACCAGAGGTTTCGCGGTTGGAGAGGACCACTATCAGTTTGTGGTTCTCCCCTTTGGCCTGGCGTCGGCACCAAGAGTTTTCACCAAGGTGCTCGCCCCGATTCTAGCTTTGCTCAGACAGCGAGGCATTGCCGTCATGGGTTACTTAGACGATCTTCTGAGTGCTGCTTCCAGCTCCGAATTAGGAGGACTTGTCTGTAGCCACTCAGACTCTCCAAGACTTTGGATGGATACTGAACCTGCAGAAGTTGGTGTTAGCTCTGACTCAGCGCCTAGAATACCTGGGGCTGATTCTGGACTCATCGGAGGTGAGAGTTTTTCTCCCTCCAGAGAAGTTGCAGATGCTCCAGACTGCAGTAAGGTTGTTGACATCCCGCAAATGGTCGTCCTTCCGTTTCGGCATGAGAGTCCTAGGCCTCATGGTAGCCTCCTTCGAGGCAGTACCGTATGCCCAATCCCATACTCGGGTGCTGCAGAAGGAGATTCTGTCCAAATGGAACAAATCCCCATTGTCACTGGATCATCAGATTCAGGCGAGTTACCTAGTCAGGGCCTCTCTGACTTGGTGGCTGACATCCCTGGCATTTAGGTCCTCAAAGTCTTTCCTTCCCTTCCACTGGATGGTGATTATGACGGACGCCAGCCTGACCGGTTGGGGGGGAGTCTGGGGGGTTCAGTCGGCACAGGGCCGATGGACTCTGGAAGAATCTCCTACCAATCAATGTCCTCGAACTTCGAGCGATCAGACTGTGCTTCTCCAAGTGGTCGCAGAGACTTCAAGGGCGTCCGGTCAGGATCCAGTCGGACAGTGCCACGGCGGTGGCTTATGTCAACCATTGGGGAGGAACAAGGAGCTCGGCCACAGCGTGAGAGGTCGCTCACATCCGAAGATGGGCCGAAAGGCTCTATCAGCAGTTTACATTTCGGGCGTGGAAAACTGGCAGGCAGACTATCTGAGTCGCCAGATGCTGGTCCAAGGAGAATGGTCGCTACACTCGGAGGAGTTTCAGATCCTTTGTCAGAAATGGGGCACGCCAGATGTGGATCTTCTGGCCTCTCGACTCAATCGCAAGGTGTCGAGGTTTGTGGCCAAGTCCAGGGATCCCTGGGCAGACGCGTTGATGGCTCCATGGGGTCAGTATCGGCTAATTTATGCCATTCCCCCAATGAAATAGCTTCCTCGTCTGCTCCGCAGAGTGGGGGCAGAGGGGATTCTGGTGATTCTAATCGCCCCAGACTGGCCCTGGCATCCCTGGTACGCCGACCTCGTGAGACTGGTAGCAGACGCTCCCTGGCGTCTGCCATTGCGGCAGGACCTTCTGTCTCAAGGTCCCGTACTTCATCCTGCTTTACAGTCGCTGGCTTTAACGGCATGGCTATTGAAAGCCAGGTGCTAAGGGACTGTGGTCTGTCAGATTCAGTAATCTCCACCATGTTGAGGGCCCGAAAATCATCTTCCCAGAAGATCTAACATCGCACCTGGAAGGCCTACATCTCTGTGTGAAGAGATGGATTGGCGCCCGCGGGCATATTCGGTTTCTCGGATCCTGCTGTTTTTACAGCGTGAAGTGGATCAGGAACTTGCCTTAAGCACTATTAATGGGCAGATTTCAGCCTTGGCTGTCTTCTTCCAGCGACCCCTGGCGGCTCACTCACTGGTAAGTACGTTTGTGCAGGGGGTCCGGCACTTGGTTTCCCCGATTTAGACCACCGCTTCCTCCGTGGGACTTGAATCTAGTGCTCTCGGTACTTCAGGAACCTCCCTTTGAGAACATCAGGGAGATTCCTTTCAACGCTTTCTCAGAAAGTTGCCTTTCTAGTTGCCATTACATCGGTCAGAAGGGTTTCTGAATTGGCGGCCTTGTCTTGCAAGTCACCTTACTTGGTCCTCCATAAGGATAAAGCGGTGCTACGCACGAAACCTCCATTCCTTCCTAAGGTAGTTTCGGCTTTTCACCTAAACGTGGACATTGTACTTCCATCCTTGTGTCCTCGGCCGTCGCATCCCAAGGAGGTTGCGCTACACACTTTAGACGTGGTACGTGCCCTACGGGTGGTACCTGTCTGCTACGGCTCCGTTCCAGAAGTCTGACTCACTGTTCGTGCCGGTGTCTGTTCTACAGAAGGGCCTGGCGGTCTCGTCGGCCACCATTTCTAGGTGGATCAGGCAGACCGTCATCCAGGCCTATGCCCTTAAGGGGCGGGCGCCTCCCTTTCCTGTCACGGCGCATTCGACCAGGGCAATTGGTGCCTCCTGGGCTTTCCAACATCAGGCATCTGTCTCACATGTGTGTAAGGCGGCGACCTGGTCGTCTGTTCACACTTTCTCAAAGTTTTACAAGGTTGATGCGAGTGCATCTTTGGATGCTTCCTTTGGCCGCAAGGTTTTGCAGGCGGCTGTTTGAGGTTGCAACTCCTCCGTTGAGGAGCTCTGTTTGTTTGGGGTGAAGTCAAGTCTTCTTTTGATTGCTGTTCCCACCCCTCATTTTTCTTTCTCGTACATCACGGGACACAGAGCGACATAGTCATTACTAATGGGTTATATAGTTACCGTCAGGTGCTGGCACTGGCAACTTCCAAAACCGGAAGTACCCTCCCCTATATAAGCCCCTCCCATCCGGGAGCACCTCAGTTTTTTGCCAGTGTCTAAGGTGTTGGCCAAGAAGAAACATGTGTTTTTCACTGAGCTTGCGTACAGGTTCTTTTGGGCCTCAGTAAGCTATTCCGGATCCGACCAAAAAAGCTTCATAGCTAAACGGTCGGTACCCGGGCCTTGCAGAGAAGAGCAAGGTTCTGCCTGTAATGCTTCTCTTAGGAGAGCTGGACCCTGGGATCCAGAGCTCTGGTCATACCCACGACCAAGATGTTTTCTGTGCAGGGTGCTATACAGGTCCAGGGGAGTGGAATCCTTGGGAACCCGGTCCCTGAAGGTTTGATTACAATGCCTGCCGTGATAGGTGAAGTTTGGGCTTTTGTGGACCAAACAAAGTCCTGCGGCGGGGAACAGGTAAGTGGGGGCCCCCAGGAACTTGGTTCTATTGGGGGACCCCCAAGCCTAATTTGTCTTTCTGTCTGTTACCTAACGGTATTCCCGCTAATATCTGTGCATGCCTGTAACTACTAAAAAAAATGTAATAATTTTTAATGGTGGTCAAGAAAAAAAAAAAAAAAAATGAATGTTTTTTTATATATGTTTAGTATATTAAACTGCGGTACCTGTGTTTGTCCACTAGAGGCCGCTGTGGAATGTTTTTCTTGTCATATGGACTAGTTTCTTCTCAGAGAGCAAAGTCCAGGCAGCTGGTGAGTTCTCCTACAGGAAACTGTTTCCTCTGCCATGTTGCAGTGTTCGTCTATCCCCCGGCCTGCGGCAAAGGGGGCCCTGGCTCCTGTCCCTGGTTTCCATGTTTGAAAATTAGCGCCGAGGCGCACGTGGCCGCGCGCGTGCGCGTGCACGCGCCTCTATATATAGAGGTGGCCGGAAAAAGGGGCGGGGCCTGGGGGATGACGCTCTGTGCGCGCCGCAGCGCTTCTGCGCATGTGCGGGCGTCCCAGCAGGTTTTTAAAAAGCCACATTATTGCAGTAAGCTGGCTATGAAGTACAGAGACAGAGCTGGCAACATTTAAAGGCATACAGCAAGCGGTTGATACAGGCATCCCCTAGAAAGGCACATTAGTAGACACCAACTGTGATATAGCAGCAATTGTGCTAGACTATTCTCAGTAAAAGTGGTGTATTACGGCTGGAATACCTCAGCTTTAGGCTTAGGAATATGCCGTCCAGTAGCTCCGGAACTGAATCTTCCAGGAAGCGAAGGGGGTCTCATCGGGCTCGGAGGATCTTGGGCATACTCCTGCTGCACCAGTCTCCCCTGAAGTTCAGAGGTAAGTGACCGTAGAGACCCCGCAGGGGTACTTGGTACTGTGGCTGTCCTCAGTCACCTGCTCCTGTGTATGTAACAGAGGAGGTTTTTTCCTCAGCTCTGGGAGGATTAAAGAGAGATTGTCAACATTTATCGCTGCCTCCCTGTCAGGGAAAGCACGTCCGATCTCCGTCTCCTCCTTCAGAGTGCCTGTTAGCAGAGCAACAGTCCCATACAGGGATCGACCTGCCTGAAGGGGATCAGGATGAGGTTGATTCTGTTATAGAGGAATCAACAGTGGGGGAACCTTTTCTCAGCATCTTAAGCTGAAAGATTATGGGTTCAGTCTCTGACTAACATGGTCCGATCAGCATTTAAAAATGCACCTTGCGGAACCATCAACCACTACTGTATCCTCGTTGGGGTCGCTAGAAGCCCCCAGACTGTTTGTTCTTTTCCACTTCACCCTTTACTGAAAGGGCTCATTTACCAGGATTGGGAACGTCCTGAGAAAATATTTATTCCCCCAAGAGATTTCCGGTGGTCTATCCCATGGAGGATAAGTTCATCAAAAAAAAAAAAAAAAAAAAATGGAAGGTCCCTACAGTGGACGCAGCCATCTCTTGTATGTATAAATCACTGACATGTCCAGTGGATAATGTCCAAATGTTCAAGAACCCAATAGATAAAAGATTGGAGTCCTTATGAAAATCTGCTTGGTGATACAACCAGCAGTAGCAGCTATTGGGGTCTGCTAAGCAGTGAAGGATCAGTTGAAACAGGTCTTGAGGGACTTGACAGATCAGCAGGCTTTGCCCTAGCTGATCTACCTAGAGCCTTAGGCTTTGCGGTTGACGCCATAGAGGATTCAGTCCATCAGGCCTCCCGCCTTACGCTGTCTATAGTACATATGCGTAGGCTCCTATGGCTCAAAAACTGGTCTGCTGAAGCTCCCTGTAAAGAATGGCTGGTTAGCGTCCCATTTCATGGTGAACGCTTATTCAGGGAAAACCTGGACAAATATATCCAGAAAATTTCCAGCGGTAAAAATACGCTCTTGCCGGTTAAAAGCAGAGTTAGAGGTCCCTCTTTAAGAGGCCTGCTTCTCCAGTCCCTGGGGCATCGGCTGTGTAACAGTTCCGACGGCCTCCTCGGTCAAATCCCGGGGGTAAAAAACAGGGACAGTAGCAGGGTAATGAGAAACCCTGGGTCAGGGGAGGTACAAAACCTCCCCCAAAGTTAAATTCATTGAAGCCCCCACTCAGTCGGGTGGGGGGAGGACTCCAGTTGTTCGCAAGAGACCTGGCGGGACACGATCAAGACAGATAGGTGCTCTCCGCAGTAGGTTTGGGATACAGTTTGGAGTTAAAAGACTCTCCTCCTTCCCATTTTTGAGGTCAAACGTGCCAAGGGATCCCCGGAAGAGAGAGTCCCTCCTGTTGGCACTAGAACAACTATTGCTCCAAGGAGTAATTATGGAGGTTCCCCTGGAAGAATGAGGGTTCAGGTTTTACTCAAACCTCTTTACAGTCCCGAAGCAAACGCGGACGGGAGGCCCATATTAATTCTAAAAGGGCTATACAAATTCCTGTATATCAGGACTTTCCGATGGAGTCGATCCGATCGGTGGCCACTGCCCTACAAGGGGAGGATTGGTTAGCCACGATCGACATCAAAGATGCTTATTTGCACATTCCCATCTTTCCAGTCCACCAAAAATTTCTACGCTTTGCAGTAGAAGGGCGCCATTTTCAGTTCAGAGCCTTACCCTTCGGTTTGGCCACAGCACCACGAGTGTTTACAAAAATTCTGGCCCTTTATTGGCCAATCTAAGAACACAAGGTGTAATGATAATGGCATATCTGGATGACTTGTTGCTGATAGACCACTCAGTGAAAAAACTAGACGTGGTCGTTCACAAGACGATCAAGTATCTGGAATCTCACGGTTGGATTATCAACCGAGACAAGTCAGCCCTAAAAACCAGTCAAAAGTCTGGAATACTTGGGGCTAAGGTTGGATTCAGGCCAGAGAAAAATATTCTTGCCTCGAGGAAAGGTGTTGTCTTTGAAAGATTTGATCCACTTAGTGGGTACAAAAAAGACAGCCGTCCATACGCCTGTATATGAGGCTGCTGGGAAAAATGGTGGCATCATTCGAAGCAGTACCCTACGGTCAATTCCATTCAAGGAATTTGCAAGGGGCCATACTGTCAGCCTGGAACAAAAAAGTTCAGGCCCTAGACTTACAATGTCCTTGTCCCCTTCCGTTCGCAAGAGCCTCCGTTGGTGGTTGGTTCCCCAGAATCTGGAAAAAAGGAAATCCTTCAGTCCGATTTCTTGGAAGGTGGTCACTACAGATGCCAGCCTTATAGGCTGGGGAGCAGTACTGGAGCAATAGTCTCTCCAGGGCAGATGGTCGGATGCAGAAAAGGCCCTGCCCATCAATCTCTTAGAGATACGAGCAGCCCGGTATGCCCTAGTAGCATGGACATCCAAACTCCAAGGGTCCCCTGTCAGAATTCAATCAGACAATGCCACAGCAGTGGCATATATCAATCGGGGGGGCACCAGGAGTCGTGCAGCCCAAAGGGAAGTAAATTACATCCTGAGATGGGCAGAAAAATATGTCCCAGCCATATCTGCGGTATTCATTCCAGGAGTGGAGAATTGGAAGGCGGACTTTCTAAGTCGCCAGCAATTAGGCCCAGAGGAAGGGTCCCTTCACCCCGAGGTTTTCTGGACAATATGTCAGCGGTGGGGAACATCGGATGTAGATCTTCTAGCATCCAGATTCAACGCAAAGGGGGATAGGTTTGTCTCTCGGACAAGGGATCCCCTAGCTTGCGGCTCGGATGCCCTAGTGTTCCCTGGGGATCAGTTCAAGCTGATATATGCATTCACACCGCCACAATGGTTACCTCGATTACTCCGCAGAATCAGGGTAGAAAAGAAACCAGTGATTCCGGTGGCTCCAGCGTGGCCCCGAAGAGCGTGGTACGCGGAGATTGTAAAATTTCAGTGGGGAGTCCTTGGACTCTCCCACGTCGTCCGGCTTTCGCAAGGACCGATATACCACCCTTCCTTACCAGCCCTAGGTTTGACGGCCTGGCTATTGAAGCCCACATTCTAAAAAAAAGAGGGCTCTCTAATGCTGTGGTATCTACCATGATCAATGCCAGGAAGCCGGTATCCAGGCAGATCTACTATAGAATCTGGAAGGCGTACATCGCGTGGTGTGAGGCCAAGAAATGGCATCCACATAAGTACGTAATAGGTAGGATTCTGGACTTCCTACAGTGGGCTGTAGATAGGAAGCTTGCCTTGAGTACTATCAAGGGTCAGATTTCGGCCTTGTCAATATTTTTTCAAAGGCCCTTGGCTTCGCATTCACTAGTCAAAGCCTTTATACAAGGAGTGATGCGTATTAGTCCTCCGGTTAATATTCCCATATGTCCATGGGATCTAAACTTGGTTCTGTCGGTTCTACAGAAACAACCATTTGAACCATTACAGCATATTTCCTTGGTGCTTCTTACCAGGAAATTGATTTTTCTAGTAGCCATTTGTTCGGCTAAAAAGAGTATCGGAATTAGCAGCTATGTCCTGTAAGGAGCCATATCTGGTTATCCATAAGGACAGAGTAGTGTTACGTCCTCATCCAGCCTTTCTTCCTAAGGTGGTATCGAGGTTTCATTTGAACCAAGATGTGGTTCTTCCTTCTTTTTTCCCCAAACCTACTTCGGTAGAGGAAAAGTTATTGCATTCTTTGGATGTAGTAAGAGCAGTTAAAGCTTATCTAAAAGCCACTGCTCAGATTCGCAGAACGGATACTTTGTTTATTCTGCCGGAAGGCCCCAGAAAGGGTCAGGCAGCGTCAAAATCTACTTTAGCCAAGTGGATTCGACAGGTCATAATACAAGCCTATAGCTTGAGAAGTAGACCGCCTCCGTTCAAAGTTAGGGCGCACTCCACGAGAGCAGTTGGAACTTCATGGGCAGTGCATCACCAGGCCTCCCTGGCTCAAATCTGTAAGGCCGCAACATGGTCTTCGGTACACACGTTTACTAGGTCCTACCAGGTGGACGTTAGAAGTCAGGAGGATGTCGCCTTTGGGCGCAGTGTGTTGCAGGCCGCAAAAGATCCTCATGTCTGATAGCGCTCAGCTTATATATGGTGTATCCCCCCCCTTATTTGGCATTGCTTTAGGACATCCCATTAGTAATGACTATGTCGCTCTGTGTCCCGTGATGTACGAGAAAGAAAATAGGATTTTTATAACAGCTTACCTGTAAAATCCTTTTCTTGGAGTACATCACGGGACACAGAGCTCCCACCCCTCTTTGGGGACACTTATTGCTTTGCTACAAAACTGAGGTGCTCCCGGATGGGAGGGGCTTATATAGGGGAGGGTACTTCCGGTTTTGGAAGTTGCCAGTGCCAGCACCTGACGGTAACTATATAACCCATTAGTAATGACTATGTCGCTCTGTGTCCCGTGATGTACTCCAAGAAAAGGATTTTACAGGTAAGCTGTTATAAAAATCCTATTTTTTCTGACACTGATTGGGGACGTCCCACTTTGTCAAGATTTAGAAGCTGTGTCCGTCCATGGACGAAAAGAGAAAATAGGATTTTTTGTACTCACCGTAAAATCCTTTTCTCCGTCGTCCATGGACGGACACAGCACCCACCCTCCTTTTTAAGTTTGTACTGCTTTTTGACAAGCTGAGCTGCATGCTGCAGGATGAGGGGTTATGACCGGAGGGACCGCCCCCTGGGCGGGGCTGTTCAACTCTGTTTAAAGTTACATGTTTTAAGATAACTAACATGTTCTGCCTAGTCCTCTCCTAATAGACGGAACATAACCCACTTTGTCAAGATTTAAGGAGCTGTGTCCGTCCATGGACGACAGAGAAAAGGATTTTACGGTGAGTACAAAAAATCCTATTCGGTTTTCTCCAGACCTCAACCTCCCTAAAGCTAGACCTGACAATCAATTCACTCACAAACCCTGGACTTTTGAGTCTCACAAGCCCTCAGATAAATTTTCCTCAGCCTGAAGAGAGGCTTCCTGTTGACATTTGGTCAGCCAGCATAGCGGATTCTTGGGAGTGGGAGGTGGTTTTCAAAAGGTAGAATTCTGCTTGCATCCCATCTTCGGCTCATTTTTTTAAACCTGTCTGTGTTCAAGAATGCATGTCCTTTTTTTCCAGCGTATTAGCAGTTTCTTTCTGTACACTTTCAGTTTGTGGCTCCTCAAGTGTTCACCAAGGTACTGGCCAATGCACTCCAGGGCACCATCATTAAGGGATATTTGATTATCTGAGGGAACAGTCCACACAAGTTTTGACTAAAGCTGGATACACACTATACAATTTTCTGTAGATTCTTTCCTTCAGATTTACCAAAACCATATAATATGAGGTTAAACCTTAAGAGATTCAATTTGTATGCAATCAGGCAGGCCCTTGCACTACATGGTTTTGGTAAATCTAAAGGAAATTGGACAACAAAAGTTGTATCGTGTGTATGGGGTCTTTAACAATGTGGTGTGGACAGTTCAGAAGGTTCGACTGGATCCTGAATCTTCAGAGTATCTGAGTCTCATTTTAGACGCAGCTTAAAGTTTTTCTTTCTCAAGAGATACTTCAAACTCTCCTCTCCCAGACTCACTCTTTAGTCCAGGAGTTGCTATCTGACTATCTAAGAGTCCTGGGACTGATGGGAGTTTTTTCAATCTCATTTGCCCAGGTCCATTTTAGACCCCTTTTAACTCAACATCCTGTCATTGTAGAGCCAGTCAGTCCACAATTTTGGGACAGACTGATTCACTTAACACTGAAGACCAGGTTGCCTTCTGATATCTTGTAAAATCCTCACAACAGATGCTGGCCTGTTAAGATCGGGAGGAGTCCTAGACACATTGACAGTGTGAGGAAATTGGACGTCTCGTCTCTTAGTCCAACATTTTGGAGCTTCAGGGAAATTTGGTTGTCTCTGCAATGCTGGACTCTGTGATGGTGGAGGGTCATTCGATTTGGATTCATTTTCAGTCAGACAGCGCCACACCATTAGCAGACAGCAGTAGCATACAGCCGTAGCATACAGCCGTAGCATACATCAGTAGCATATATCAGTAATAAGGGAGGAACCAGAAGTCTGTTTGCAGAAAAGAAATTTGCTCCGTGTATGGCCAGCCTTAGTACTGCTTTTCCACCAAACTGAGACATGCTGGGAATAGGAAGGGTTATGCCAGGTTGATCAGTTTTTTGATTGCCAGTGTTCAAATACTTCTGTAGGCAGCAGTATAACTAATGTTACTGAGAAGAAGGTTCCACAATCAAGCAACACTCTCAGGGTCAGTTCATATGTGAAATCCTCAGCTCACTGATCATTGGTGACTTAAAACGACAAAAACACCCAAGAAATAGTAATGAGTTGGGATAGAAAGGTTCCTCCACCTGAAAAACCACTGCCGCTTACCAGCTCTGTTGATCTCTTTTTTTAACCACTTCCCACCCAAGGACGTCATATGACATCCTGGACTTTCAGTGGGCGGTCCTGTCACAATATATTCCTATTACAAGGGATGTTTACATTCCTTGTAATAGGTATAAAAGTGATCAAAAAAAGAAAAATGTAAATAAAGTGCAAAAAAAATAATAATTAAGTAGTGAACAGAAGTGAACACACACGCAAGTCCCGCCCACATATGTAAATGCCGTTCAAACCACACATGTGAGGTATCGCCATGTGCGTTAGAGTGCCAACAATAATTCTACCACTAGACCACCTCTTCTGTACAGGGGGTCCCCGAGTTATGAACATCCGAGCTGCGAACGATTCCTACTTACGAACGGGGTCCTGTACTCCATCCTTAGCCATCCGTGCACATAAACACTTAAAAACAACCTAATTACATGCCTACCTGTTCCTCTCCATAACCTGCTGTGTCCTGTGCCTGTATTGCGGCCACGGCCTGGTCCGGCCTAGTGAAGCCTGCAGATCCCCGGTCTTTCCTGCGCTGCTACCCTGCGGAGGTGCACCGCGGCCGGCCTGGCCTGGACTCAGATGTGCGGACACTACTGCTCTCACCTGCCTCGCCAGCCATCCATCTCCCTGCTGTGATCTGGTGAGCTGCCCAGCGGAGACTGCCTGTGTGGGCTGGTTGAGGTGTCCTGGAGCCCAGCATCTTTACATCCTTCTGCCTGTCTTGCAGCGCTCTGGGCCTTCCCTGCCTGGTACTCCCAGCCAGCCACCCTCAGTACAGGACTGCATCAGAAGCACCCTGAAAGCTGGTGAGATTACATACTGTACTGTGCCCACTACTACAGTATATGCCCTGTACAGTACTGTACTTGTACCACACACGATTGAATGAGAGCTCCACATAGGCAGATGATATGAGCTCATGCTGGAACACAGGCATAGAATGTACAGTACATTCTATCCCTGTGTCCCAGCATGAGCTCATGTCATCTGCCTATGTGTAGCACTTAAAAAAAAGTACTGTCCCGACTTGCAAACAAATTCGACTTAAGAACAAACCTACAGTCCCTATCTTGTTCTTAACACGGGGACCCCCTGTAACTCTAAACTCGTAACCTGTAAAAAAAAAAATGTAAGCGTCGCCTATGGAGATTTTTAAGTACTGAAGTTTGGCGCCATTCCATGAGTGTGCGCAATTTTAAAGCGTGACATGTTGGGTATCTATTTACTCGGCGTAACATAATCTTTCACATTATACAAACAAATTGGGCTAACTTTACTGTTTTGTTATTTTTTAATTCCTGAAACTGTTTTTTTTTTCCCAAAAAAAAGGCGTTTGAAAAATTATTGCACAAATACCGTGCGAGATAAAAAAGTTGCAATGACCGCCATTTTATTCCCCAGGGTGTCTGCTAAAAAAACATATATATATAGTATTCGGGGGTTCTGAGTAATTTCCTAGCAAAAAAATGATGATTTTTGCATGTAGGAGAGGAGTGCCAGAATAGGCCCGGTATGGAAATGGTTAAGAAGATCACATTTGCCTATGGCTTATAGCCTTCTTTCGTTCTAACGTGGGAAACTACTGACCGTGGGCAATACCCAAGGACACCTCGAGCAGAGGAGCTAGGACATCTTGCTTGCAAGCACAGAGACCCGGGCTTGGGTATAAGCCACAGGCTTTACAAATTGACTGACCCTGAGAGTGTTGCTTGATTGTGGAACTTTCTTTTCAGTAACATTTGTGTGGCCGACCTTTACAGGGCATTCAGCCCTCAGGAACTTGTGATTCACATTCACTATTTGAGTTTATTATTTTTATTTGTGATTTATTTGCACAACTTTGGAGCATTATAGTTCATTGTTTATTATTATTTTCAGTAGCAGAGTGGGAGCCATTATAGCCCCCATTGATGTTGATGCAAAGTATATGTGAATATATGTCACTACATTTATCTTTCACACAGCGCAGCTTATTTTTTTAGAATTTAATTATTGTGTGTGTCTCACATTTAAGTTGCAGCAGTATTCACTACATACCACACTACAGTGAGGTAGAGTGGTTCTTAAGACAGCACAATAATTCACCTTTGACAGCAGTATAACCAAACCATCTCTGAATTCCTGTGTCCCTCAATGTCCTTCAAGAAATGTTTTTTATGGTAAGTACAAAAATCACATTTTCTCTTACCTCACCAGCAGTAGCCGAGGAATGTAAAGGCCATGACAGCTTTACAGAAATGTTCGAAAAAACAGAGTATGAGGAATATGTTTCCTATACTCAGGAATCCAGCCCTTCCCAGAGACTGGATGTAAAGGAAGAAGGTGATGTTTTTACACTGCCAAAGAGACCACCCAGTGATAAAGGTCAGCACTAACGCAGACTTTTTTTTGCTATTGTAGGTACTTTAAATTGGGTCCAACACCTAGTATATGAGAGTTTAACATTTTAATTGAATGCTCAGGGATTTTTCTACATCTGTGTCCAAATACAAAACTGTAAAGTGCATGGTTTGCTGTTTGGCAAAAGGAGGCAACCTACACATAGGCTTGCAACTTCAGTGGCTTTCTACTATCAGGAATATGCTGATAGATTTTGGTCCCCTTTTTCAGGTTTCCATGTGACAGTTGTGTGCGAAGTTGACCATAGCTTTGCATATTCTGATGTGGCGATTTTTGTCTGTATAGGGCAACCATGTCCATGGTACCTGCAGGCAGCCCTGAGTTATTGGACATCTTTGAAAAACTTGTCCAGATAAGCTTGAGCTGGCTGTTGGTGCTTCCTGTCTCCGTAGACAAAAACTTGTATGCATAGTTGAGCAAAGCATACATGTTTATAGTGCAGCCAAAAACTGGCTTTACTAGAAAAGTTATACATGCATGTTCCTGACTGCCCTCCTCTGTGGTAAACTTAGATCATACTGAACGTAATACAGAAGCTCATATTTTTCAAAAACTCTTTTAATAGCAGGTATCTGGCCATGCAAAATGATATGTGTAAGGTGATGAAACTGCACTAGTACCACTAGAAATATTGTAATAATGTTTATTGTCTTAAAATATTGTATTTGTAGAGAATCAAGCCAAAGGAATGATTTACCAGAAACAGAAGGCATATGTGGAGCCTTATGCGCAAACCAGTGAAAGGTAACCTTTCCACTAAACTAGGTCAACTTACCTTCCTATTCCAGATGCAGTTAGTTGACCTAATATGGTTACTAGCTTTACAATGTTTGTCGTTTTATTTCCCAGTAGTAGTGTGATCTCTTTCAATGCCCATATTTTTTTATTTTTTTTATTTCAGGTACTTATATAGCGCCGTCAATTTACGCAGCGCTTTACATATACATTGTACATTCACATCCGTCCCTAACCTCAAGAAGCATACAATCTAAGGTCCCTTACTCGCATTCATACATATACTAGGGCCAATTAACCTACCAGCATGTCTTTATAGTGTGGGAGGAAACCGGAGTACCCGAATGAAACAGATGGTGTCGTGGTCCGGATTCAAACCAGCGACCTATTTTGCTGCTAGGTGAAAGTGCTAACCGCTACACCACTGTGCTGCCCATATCATACTAACCTTTGGCATTCCTGTAAGGTCTATGATTAGGCTCAACATAAATGCCCTTATCCTTCTTCCAGTATGATGCTCTGACAAAAATCAGCTCATAATGAGTTTATGAACATTCCTTCTCTGTAATAAAAATTCAACATCACAAGTAATTGTTTTGGATAACAGATTTTCCAGCTTGGTGGAAAACCTTTGAGTGACCTTGTGATTCTCCCCCTTTTTTTATTGTGAAGTAGTGATATTAATGCGCACCCCTTCACTCCAATGGTGAGTTATGTGAGTACAATGGCTGTTTCCAGGGCCGTTGGGAATAAACAGATGTATCCTTGCCCATTGTTTTTATGCAAGTGAAAGTTCCACTCTGACAATACTGTATATGTGAATGAAAACTGAGCATGGTATTATCTATGGAAGTTTTTCATGCTTTACTGCTGTACACAAATCTGTGGGAAATGCATAATATGTATATGCTATTTCTATTGTATAATTTTGCAATAAATGTCCTGCTGCTGTTGGATTATAAATATTTTCTTGCTTAATCTTTAGAAAAAAGCATACTGTGGATTATCCTCAAATTGAGGTTGTGCGAAACAAGGAGGAAAGGAGAAAAATGCTGGGCCATACTTGTAAGGAATGTGAGATGGTAGGTAGCAGATCACTGGCTAGGGGAGGCTGCATGACCTGTTGAAATATTTAGATCCTTTTTTGGCAAACAGAGTGTCCAGGAAAAATGGTTATATTATCTTATTGACTAAAAAACACTCCTGAATGTTAGATGCCTCTTCCATGCTATAGTATAGATCATTCCTCAATACCAAGTATACCTACCACTTTCTGGCTGTATGCAGAGAAACCACAGTTCAATTAGACACTGAGCTGTCTTCGCAGATGCATTAAACTCAGCACAGTTTTGAAGAATAGACACAAGGAGTCAGACATGTGAACTGGTACTCCTGTGCAGAGGAGTAGGAAAGTATCGAATGGATTCTGCATCCCCATAAACAGTACAGTAAAAACTTGGTTTGAGAGTGTTTTGCAAGACAAGCAACATTTTTAAATAAAAAATTTGACTTGATTTACAAGCGATGTCTTGATATACAAGTAGCGTCATGTCACAACTGAGTATAAAAGAGAAGAGAGGCACCTCTAAGAGTAGCAATATGGTTACATTTAATGAAGGTACAACATTTAGCAACTCACATGGTTGATGATTAAAACAGGCACATCTAAGTATGCAGGTATCCGGGGTAAAGATGTTCACATAGACTGTCGTCCTCACCGCCATTGAAGTCGTCCCTTCCATGCTGCGCTCCATAAACGGTTCGACTCTAGCTTTTAGATCGCTCTACTGCAGGGTAATCTTCCCGGTCACGATTGCAGACTGACAACTGTGAGAGTCGGCGGTGCAGGGGATGGTCTATGTCACATGTGTCAAACACAAGGCCCGGGGGGCCACACCTCTCCTGCAGCAAGCAGTCAGCAGCAGAGGGGAAGACAGAACTCCTCCACCAGATCCGTCACTATTCCATTCAGCAATGGAAAGGCTCATATCTGCCCCCCTTCTCAGCAGTCGGCAGCAGAGAGGAGGACAGAACTCCTCCTACAGATCCTGTGCCTCTCTGTGCAGCTGCTGCACCCCCTTCTTTCCACCTTCTCTGGCCTCAGCATTCATTCAGCAGACTCTTGTCTTCCTCCAGACTCTGCACTTTCTGATTTTCAGCTCCGCCCCCAGCTTCTTCCCAGCAGCAGCACAAAGTAAAGGATTGCACTGTGATGTAAGGGAAGGTGAGGGACTCTTGACTTCTGATGGTGGGGGGGGGGGGGCTCTTGACATTTAGTCTTACAGATACAACCGGCCCTTTGATGGCAACTATAATGCTGATGCGGCCCGCAATAAAATTCAGTTTGACATACCTTGTCTATGTGGACAGCTTTACCCCGGATGCCTGCATACTTAGATGTGCCTCTTTTCATCATCAACCCATGTGAGTTGCTAAATGTTGTACATTCAATAAATGTAACCATATTGCTACACTTAGAGGTGCCACTCTTCTTTTTTTATACTCTGTAGCTCCTGCTGGATATTGCTTCTAATCCCCTTGTGGAGGCTTCCATTTGTGGATGAACGTTTTATGGTTAAACAACCTTTCGCATTGCTATAATCTTTTTATATGGACTAAAAACTGAAGGACTCATGAATAAATGGTTGTGGAAAGAATCATTTGAGTTTCAATTATTTCTTATGGGGAAATTCGCTTTGATATACAAGTGCTTTGGATTACAAGCATGTTTCTGGAACAAATTATGCTTGCAATCCAAGGTTTTACTGTATAGCGGAACAAGTCCTCCAATGTGCAGCTCTGCTACCTGACTAGAGATAATTTCGAACAATTTGTTACACATGTCTAGACAACAAGCATATTTGAGAGACTCTGGCCACAAAAGTTAAATTTTTACAGAATGAGGATATTACACGAGAGCTAATTGCACTGTGCCTGGGGTTTTTTTTGTTAAATCTGAACAGGCAGATATTAAAAATACAATTTTTTTATTTTTTTCCCCGATGAAACAAATGTATTTTAAATCTAACTCCTAAGTATATAAATTGATCTTGATATTAAACTCCAATATTCCCTTGTATATCTATATATCAGTATACAGTATCTCACAAAAGTGAGTACACCCCTCACATTTTTGTGACAACACTGAAGAAATTAAACTTTGCTACAATGTAAAGTAATGAGTGTACAGCTTGTATAACAGTGTACGTTTACTGTCCCCTTAAAATAACTCAAAACACAGCCATTAATGCCTAGACCGTTGGCAACAAAAGTAAGTACACCCCTAGGTGTAAATGTCCAAATTGGGCCCAATTAGCCATTTTCTCTCCCCGGTGTCATGTGACCCATTAGTGTAACAAGGTCTCAGGTGTGAATGGGGAGCAGGTGTGTTAAATTTGGTGTTATCGCTCTCACTCTCTCTTACTGGTCACTGGAAATTCAACATGGCACCTCATGGCTAAGAACTCTGAGGACCTGAAAAAAATAATTGTTGCTCTACATAAAGATGGCCTAGGCTATAAGAAGATTGCCAAGACCCTGAAACTGAGCTGCAGCACAGTGGCCAAGACAATACAGTGGTTTAACAGGACAGGTTCCACTCAGAACAGACCTCGCTGTGACCAACCAAAGAAGCTGAGTGCACGTGCTCAGCGTCATATGCAGAGGTTGTCTTTGGGAAATGGACAAATGAGTGCTGCCAGCATTGCGGCAGAGGTTGAAGGGGTGGGGGGTCAGCCTGTCAGTGCTCAGACCATACACCGCACTGCATCAAATTGTTCTGCATGGCTGTCATCCCAGAAGGAAGCCTCTTCTAAAGCTGTTGCACAAGAAAGCCCGCAAACAGTTTGCTGAAGACAAGCAGACTAAGGACATGGATTACTGGAACCATGTCCTGTGGTCTGATGAGACCAAGATAAACTTATTTGGTTCAGATGGTATCAAGCGGCAACCAGGTGAGGAGTACAAAGACAAGTGTGTCTTGCCTACAGTCAAGCATGGTTGTGGGAGTGTCATGGTCTGGGACTGCATTAGTGCTACCGACACTGGGGAGCTACAGTTCATTGAGTGAACCACGAATGCCAATATGTACTGTGACATACTGAAGCAGAGCATGATCTCCTACCTTCGGAGACTGGGCAGCAGGTCAGTATTCTAACATAACGACCCCAAACACACCTCCAAGATGACCGCTGCCTTGCTAAAGAAGCTGAGGGTAAAATTGATAGACTGGCCAAGCATGTCTTCAGACCTAAACCCTATTGAGCATCTGTGGGGCATCCTCAAATGGAAGGTGGCGGTGCACAAGGTCTCTAACATCCACCAGCTCCGTGATGTCGTCATGAAGGAGCGGAAGAAGACTCCAGTGGCAACCTGTGAAGCTCTGGTGAACTCCATGCCCAAGAGGGTTAAGGCAGTGCTGGAAAATAATGGTGGCCACACAAAATTATTGACACTTTGGGCCCAATTTGGAAATTTTCACTTAGGGGTTTACTCTTTGTTGTCAGTGGTTTAGAAATGAATGGCTGTGTGTTGATTTATTTTGAGGGGACAGTTAATTTACGCTGTACACTCACTACTTTACATTGTAGCAAAGTGTCATTTCTTCAGTGTTGTCACATAAAAAGATATAATAAAATATTTACAAAAATGTGAGGGGTGTACTCACTTTTGTGAGATACTGTGTGTGTGTGTGTGTGTGTGTGTGTGTATATATAATATATCTATATATAGATATATATACAGGTGATACCCGAAAAAATTTGAATATCGTGCAAAAGTTAATTTATTTAACTAATGCAACTTAAAAGTTGAAACTAATATAAGATAGACTCATTACATGTGAAGCAAGATAGTTCAAGCCGTGATTTGTCATAATTGTGATGATTATGGCTTACAGCTCATGAAAATCCCAAATCCACAATCTCAGAAAATTTGAATATTACATGCAATCAATAAAACAAGGATCGTACATATAACAATATCGGACCTCTGAAAAGTATAAGCATGCATATGTACTCAGTACGGGCCCCTTTTGCAGCAATTACTGCCTCAATGCGGCGTGGCATGGAAGCTATCAGGCTGTGGCACTGCTGAGGTGTTATGGAAGACCAGGATGCTTCAATAGCGGCCTTCAGCTCTTCTGCATTGTTCGGTCTCATGTCTCTCACCTTTCTCTTGGCAATGCCCCATAGATTCTCTATGGGGTTCAGGTCAGGCGAGTTTGCTGGCCAATCGAGCACAGTAATCCCACTGTCATTGAACCAGGTTTTGGTGCTTTTGGCAGTGTGGGTAGGTGCCAAGTCCTGCTGGAAAATGAAGTCAGCATCCCCATAGAGCTTGTCTGCGGAAGGAAGCATGAAGTGCTCCAAAATCTCTGGGTAGACGGCTGCATTGACCCTGGACTTAAAGAAGCACAATGGAACAACACCAGCAGATGACATGGCTCCCCAAATCAACACAGACTGTGGAAACCACACTGGACTTCAAGCATCTTGCAGTGTGTGCCTCTCCATTCTTCCTCCATACTCTGGGTCCTTTCCAAATGAGATGCAAAACTTGCTCTCATCAGAAAAAGGACTTTGGACAACTGAGCAACAGACCAGGTCTGTTTTTCTTTAGCCCAGGTAGGATGCTTCTGACGTCGTTGTTTGTTCAGGAGTGGCTTGACAAGAGGAATACGACATTTAAAGCCCATGTCCAGGAACCGTCTGTGTGTGGTGGCTCTTGATGCACTGACTTTAGCCTCAGTCCCCTCCTTGTGGAAGTCCCCAACACTTTTGAATGGCCTTTTTCTGACAATCCTCTCCAGGCTGCGGTCATCCCTGCTGCTTGTGCACCTTTTTCTTACACACTTTTCCCTTCCACATAACTTTCTATTAATGTGCTTTGATACAGCACTTTGGGAACATCCAACTTTTTTTCAATTACCTTTTGAGGCTTTCCCTCCTTATGGAGGGTGTCAATGATGGTTTTCTGCACAACTGTCAGGTCAGCAGTCTTTCCCATGATTGCGATTCCTACTGAACCAGACTGAGAGACCATTTAAAGGCTCAGGAACTCTTTGCATGTGTTATGGCTTAATTAGCTGATTAGAGTGGGACACTTTGAGGCTAGAATATTGCACCTTTTCACAATATTACAATTTTCTGAGATTGTGGATTTGGGGTTTTCATGAGCTGTAAGCCATAATCATCAAAATTATGACAAATCACGGCTTGAACTATCTTGCTTTGCATGTAAGGAGTCTATCTCATATATTAGTTTCACCTTTTTTGTTGCGTTAATGAAATAAATTAGGTTTTGCACGATATTCAAATTTTTCGAGTATCACCTGTATATATCTCATACACATAGATATCCATCTATCTAGGGCTGCAACTAACGATTATTTTCATAATCGATTAGTTGGCCGATTATTGTTTCGATTAATCGATTAATAACCATAAAAAAAAAAGTAATTTTGCTGCATTTTTACATTTTTTTGGCCAATTTGTTGTTGGGCAGACTAAAAAACACAAATTGCCGCAAAAACACATTATTACATGCTTTTCTGCAACTTCTCTATTGAAGTATATTGAACCAAAAAAAACAAAATGGCACCCTTTTGTAGAAAAAAAGTCCTTGCCCTTTCCAAATACGCAGCAGCTGAAAAAATCATGGATGTGAACGTGTCCCATAGGAAACCATGTAAATGACCTGTAGTGTGTTTCTGCAAAAAGCACCAAAAAACAGAGGTGTGACCCAGGCCTGAGATGTTTAGTAACATAATGGTGTTAAAAATACTAAAATTAGTATAAAAAGAGCAAATAATCGCTGTAAGGGGTTCATTTTTTACTGTGGGACAGTGAAAGTACTGTATTTATTGGCGTATAACACTCACTTTTTTAGCCTGAAAATAGAGGGTAAACTGTGCCTGCGTGTTATACGCAGGGGGCTGTGGAAAGTTTTTTCCTGAAACTTCCCTCTTAAAGTTAAGGTGCGTGCTATACGCCTGTGCGTGTTATACGCCGATAAATACGGTAATGTCTACAGTAGCGATTTGCTCTTTTTGTACTGTAAAGGGCTCATTTTAGTTTTTTTAACCCCATTATGTTACTGGCCGATTAATCGATTACTATTTTCATAATCGATTAATTTCATAGTCGATTAGTTGTCGATTAGTTGTTTCGGCCCTACATCTATCTATTTGTATATATATATATATATATATATATGTATATATATATATCAGTACTGGGGGCCAGTCAATCTCTTTTGCATGTGCTAACAGCAGGAGAGAGCAGAAGAATGGCTTCCATGTACTGCAGATTCATTGTCCTTTCAGCAAGCCCTAATGTGTGTTTTGACCCAGACTTTTAACTGTTTTGCTGCTATGGCAGGGTTCAAGAATCTGGTTTTGCTGTTCAGCAGACGTTCCTGAATCTCAAAATGGACTCCATAAAATAATAAACTTTAGACAGGAAAAAACTGTTCTCATATAGTATGTGTATTAAAGTGGAGGTCTACCCTGAAAAAATGTTTTCATTAAAAATCCAAAAAAAAAAAAATTAATATATAAAAAAAAAATTTATACTCCCCCCTAAATGCCTGTTGCTATGCGGATGTGCCTCTTCTCGTCCGCGGTGGGTCTCCTTCCGCTTTCTCTTCTTGTGAATGGGGCGCGCTGCCTTCTGGGAACTGTGTGTATCCCAGGAGACAAGCCGCCCATTCACAAAGCGCCGTGCGAGTGGCGCATGCGCAGTAGGCTTCACTGCCTGTTTCCCTTAGTCAGGATGGAGGAACCGGGACCTAACGGCAGCGATCGATCGCCGTGGCGGGACCGACATTGTGGGTGAGTAGGACAGGTAAGTGTCCTTATTAAAAGTCGGCAGCTACACTATTAGTAGCTGCTGACTTAAAAAAAAAAATGACTGCACCTCCGCTTTAAGTTGCTTACCCTGAGTTCAACCTCAACTGTTTAGTCATCTAGTAACAGTGATGATTTTTAACCTAGGAAAGATATGTCTACTCTTAATTTATCTGTTTCAGGCTATCCTTAGACATGAGAGGATGATTGGACGCAGTCTTTTTTTTTTTTTTTTTTTTTTTTCCATTGTAACGCTTGGCTAGAGATATAACATTTCCAGGTATTTTGAAGCCATGAGAAAAGAACTCCCCTTTTTTCTTAAAAATAACGGGAATTTTTTTTCCTGGAAATATCTAAAGAAAAAAAATCAGTGTGGAATAGTTTTACAAATTGAAATCGTTTTGATTTTCAGACGTCATTTTATCTATAAATGAAGGAATTGTGTATTTTTGTGAGGCAGTGGTTTGTAACACTTCCTTATTTGAAGATGCTGCTGGTGAAGAAACACTTTGTGATGATCCAAAAGCAGTAGAAAGAGTGTTTCTGGAATAAGAACTCTGGAGGGAAAAGCTACTTGCACTTTCATTATTGTCTTCTTCATTTAATTCTATAAAGTATTTGTTAATGACGTCTTTAGGGTATCTCTGGCATGCCAGGATGTGTCTTGCTCTCGTTGTAGCGTTTGGAAAAAAAAAATTCTTCTCGCACAATTTGCAAAATACCACTTTTCTTCTTGGCAGAAATTGAATTGTGGAAATGTTTCCAAACTCTAGATGTTGGTCTCACCATTTTACTGAGAGTAGGAAAAGAAAAAACAGATTAGTGACCAGACTATAGGTAAACATTATGCTGTGATGTTAGATAACATTAATAGGAAATATTTAAAGGTTTAAAAAAAGAGACTAATTTGTCAAACGGATTTACCCTCTTACCTGTCAATTAGGGCCTAAGAGGACAACATCTTCTACAGCAGGGATAAGCAATTAGCGGACCTCCAGCTGTTGCAAAACTACAAGTCCCATCATGCCTCTGGGTGTCATGCTTGTGGCTGTCAGAGTCTTGCTATGCCTCATGGGATTTGTAGTTCTGCAACAGCTGGAGGTCGGCTAATTGCATATCCCTGATCTACAGTATCCCAACAATCACCCACCTCTAGGAGGTACAAGATGGGACCCACAAGCAAACGAAACTCGAGCCTTTCCCCTGCAGTGCCCCCCATAACATTTTACTTGCATTGAGAACTACAGTGGTACTTGAATTGTACTCCAGGATTTGCTTGTCTTTAGCTGAGCCTGAGAGAACTTGCAATAATTTTAAGACTTTACATAGTCTCAGAAATATTTAATTAAGGTCTTTGTCATATAGTTTGAATACAATGTCAGATTCATTATTAATTATTGTAAAAGAACATATTCCACACTTTTTTTTTTTTTTTTTGCAATTTTTCCTGGGAAAAAACTGTGATGGCAGAAAAAGCCAATAGCTCCCACTGCTGCCTCAATGTTCAGTGAGGAGTGAGTTTAGAGAGAGAGCCGCTGCTCACGGGCACAGCGCTGTATCGCGTTTGGACTCGGGTAAGTATCGGGGGCAGGGGGGAACTGCACACAACAGAGAATGCATGGAGGCTAAAAACATTCTACGTTTACAACCACTTTATTTTAGACTAATGATTTTTTCCCCCAGAATTGTTGATCACCAGTCTCTTGAGGGAATCCACTGATATGAGATCATTGCCATGTCCAGCCATTTTCAGATGCTGTCATCTCATGTGTATAGATATTTTTACTAGAGTAAAAAAATATATATACTGTATATTTATGGACAAGAGCTGTTTCAAAAAACATACCACAGATGTTTTACTGGACTCTTGCAACTGCAGAGATGCTTCTGTCATTAGGTCAGCTTTTAACCCTGGTGTCCAGTTATATTGATTTTATTTTTGGCCCAGGCACGCTTTGTGTTAACATAACTTGTAAAGCATATCTTCACTCAAGAACAAAAAATGTAGTGAACTGCACTTTATTAGTCCCTAGATATGGCGGTTGCATTTGTTTAATTTTTATGGATAAGTACATCTGCTAGTACAGAAAAACTACCCTCTGACCCTGTCAGAAATCTTGTGTCACTTTCTTTGGAGTGAACTGAACTCTAAAACACTGTTATTAACTTGACTACTTTCTGTGAACTATAAAGCAATGCCCTTTATGTAATGAAGAGGAGTATAGTGAGAGGTGTCAGTAGGTCAAATCAGGATAGCAGCCTGGGTAAACAACACAGTGCCTTGAGTAAGCGTTGTCCCCTTATGACAGAAAGTGTGTTATTGGCAGAAACACCAAGTTAAAAATAAAGGAAAATAAACTGATCCAGCCACCACATCTGACTGGTAAGCTACAATATATTACATTTTTGTGTTTGGGTTTTGATATGCTTTAATTCCTCAATTAAGTGGAAAAGCTCTGTAAAACAATTTCCCCTTTGTAGATCACATAGCTTAGTTCCTGCCTATTTAGGAACATAAAACATGACTGTGATTCTTGCTTAGTTTCGATAATTCTTATGAGAACTGCAGTTCTTTTATATTCACTAATTAAAACATTCAGCATTATCTTGAAAAATTTAAATTGAAGATTAGTGTAACAGGTTTTTCCTTTAGAAGGTCCTTGTATAACTATGGTGCAGTAGGACTACTACTTTCACTTTTGAAGTATGGGGTAATTGCTTATGAAGTTAAAAACATAGAACTTTATTTATATGAGAAGCTATAATCCTGGACTTGATGTTTTTGTAATTTGCATTACCAGTATTATGCAGACCTCCCAGAAGAAGAACGAGCTAAGAAACTGGCGAGCTGCTCCCGACACCGGTTCCGCTACATCCCACCAAGTACTCCAGAAAATTTTTGGGAAGTGGGCTTTCCTTCAACGCAGACCTGCAAGGACCGAGGTGAGATGTTCTTTACACCATCTACACGCTGCACCAGAATATTATTTTGTTATCCATTGCCAAGCTTACCTCTAATGGCAAGCTTATTTTCTCTACTAAAGTTAAACAAATAACCAAACTTTGCCTTTCCTCCAAAGGTTACATAAACGAGGAAATGTCACCTTGTCAGCGACCACGAAGACGACTTCCCTACAATGCAATGTTTCCTACCAAAGGCAAAGAGCAGAAGACTTAAAGCCACACTCATTCACTTATTACTTATAAGGAAGAAGTCAGGATGGAAATATGGGGCTGCCATTGCTGAATTGTTTTTTAAGGGGCACGTCATGGATATGTCATCCTTATCCTGTCTTCACAGTTTCATGAGTCCTGTGACCTAGAACAAGAGTTCATACCAGGTGTGCCAACACCTCACTGGTTGCAGGCTTGTTAAGTTTAGCAAGGATATAAGTTGGGGCTCCTGAAGCATGTTCCTTCAAAAACAAATCAACTCTCTATTCTGAAAAGTTCCCTTTAAATTTGTTCTTTCAAAATAATACTCTGCTCTGTTTCCATTAATAGTGCTGTAGCTGAATTTGCGTTTTTGCTGCCATTTTAGAGTGTGGGACCTGTAGAGTAATTTAGACTTGATAAGCCTATATGCTATATGGATACATATACTGTATACTTGGGTAGCTCATCATACAGGAATCCGGTTGGTATGCTGTGAACTGTCTGTCTTAGTTCAGCTTACTCAGTGGGTCATGTAGTCAGGGAGCCATTCACTTCTGCCAATGTCTCTACTGCTTTCTACCTGATACAGAGGGTTAGAGTAATAGCAAATCACGGTTTATTCTGTCAGAACAAAGTGTCTGCAGTTGTATTTAATATGTATATTTTTACATTTTCTTTGTAAATGTTCATGTTTTAGCACCTTTTTTTTTTTTTTTTTATTTGTAGGGTGCTGTGTTTGCACTGGATAATTTAAATACACACAGCATAATGTAATTGCTAATAAAAGAAATGTGAATCCTCTTTTGGGACATATTTTCCCTTCTCTTTGAATCCTTTTTTTTTTTTTTTTTTTTTTTTAGTGTCCACGCATATGGGCATTTGTGTTGCTTATTTATTTAAACCACCATCAGGAATAGATGGAGGGGGGAAAATTTGTGTCTAAGCCCTTTTAAGCCAACCTGCATTGCCCTAAATGAAAACATAAATCACTCTTACAGTTTTCTAAGGTTCTGTTCTAACCAGTTCCTCTCCTTGTTCGTGTTCCCAGAATCGTTTGGATTAAAAGCCCCCTTTAGACCTTTGAATGCAGTAAAATTTTACTGTATGTGTTCTTATATAGGCTTACATGGGTTAATGCACAATGGGGAGGTACATTCAAGAATAGAGATTTTTTAACCATACATCACAGGGGACTTCATATTCACAGCTGCTTGGGTTGTGCTGCCACCTTCAGGTGAATGGACACTGGCCAAAAAAGGCAGTAATCCCTGCCCTGGTGAAGCTCCTTTCTGTTCAGCTAAGCCTCAATTTTTAGCTACTGTCCTTAAGTGATGGATGTGTCTACACATGTCTCTCTGAAGAAATATTTTGTGGGCATTAATTTTCATGCCTATGCCTAACATCCCTGAAGGGGCAGAGAAGGGTTTCATCTGGATTAGACGCTATGGCCAGTAAGCCAAGAGAGAGTGCACCTGGCCCCTGCATGCAAGACCATGGTTGGCACTGGATCCTGCAGGCAGGTATCGCCAGAGTACAAAGTAGCAGGTTAACTGGCTGGCAGATTATCTCTGAATCCTTGCCCTTATCTGATATTTTCACTGTCTCAGGGGCACAATCCTCTGTTTCCTTTGTGTCAAGAGGGGAATTTTGTGCAGCAATTTCTGGTTTAAGACCAACTCTGAGGGGTTCTCACTGGCTTAGAACATCTGGGGTTTAAATGTAGGCATTTTTTTTAAAGGGAGGATTTGGTGTTTTGAGGGACATCCTCAAGAGAAGGAGGCCATTTAGGATCAGAAATTTTCTGTAGACAAGTCCTCACAGGAGGTATCGTAGGTACCAGCATTGTCTCAGACACTGAAGACCACGGTGAGCTTTCTAATCCCAAATATTTTCCAATTCCCCCACCAGAGACAAATCTGCTTGCATTGTCACAGTGTCTCCCAGTGATAGTTCTGCTGCAGCCCGGTCTAAAGAGCGAGTTGGGACTGATTGATGCCGGTTTAAGGCCCATTTGGTAGTGGAAAGCTTCCTGTAAGATGTAGAGAAGTATTTGCAGAGTGAGGATATGTCTGCCAGCAAAGGGCCCCTGGGCAATGCACAGACGATCTTCTGGGGGGAGTGTGTTCACTCTGCGAAGACATTATTGGTTAAGGGGGGGATGTATGCTCATGTCCCTGATCAGCACATGGAGGGGCTGTGGCGTGTCCCTGCAGATAACCTCCCATCAGCAACAATGGTAGAATACTCCGGGTATGTGTTGTTGTTTGAACAATGCAAAATAAGGATTCACGCCAACGGTAAAAACTGGAGTCTTTGAGTGCATTTTGGTTGGAGACAGCGTTCATGATTTTGGCCAGCCATTTGGCTTTCTTTGTCTAGCTGAAGAGCATGGCTTACAAGGACAGGGGGCAAGAAATCGTACACACTGCCCCTGCACAGACACACCCTAGTCATTGTTCATTGGTTGAGATTTGTATGACTCCTCCTGTTTGCTTGTGCTTGATTGGCTGATTGTGAAGCTACCAAGCTCTATTGTTAAGTACTATATAAATAAACAAAACACAGGCTTTTGACGGAAGTTTGCCTGTGGCACTAAGGATGTGAGGACGGTGGTTATGTCTGTTTTACTCTGGAAACAGGGTTGTCCTAGGATGCATTATACCAAAAGGCTGAAAGGGCGCTTATTAGTGCAGGAGACATGGATTACGCATAGCGTAAAGAGAAATCTGTGTCCTTCCTCTTCCCTCGCCTCTTCTTTCTACTCTCTGTGGGTTTCTGTTCTCTGTCCCATATTCTATAGACTCTTTTCTTGATCCTGTATTCCTGTGGGGGAATCCACCCTCCCCTGTATTGGTTGGCTGGGTGATGTCCCCTATTGTAGAATTGACCCCCTCCTCTGATTGTATCCTTGGTAACCCTCCCTTTGGTGCCATCCTCCCCTGAAGCGGTGGTGGGCCCTGTGGTTTAAAGCACTTCTTGGGGGTCTCCAATAGATGTCCCTTTGGGATTGATCATAGTTGTATTGGGATTGATCATAATTGTACTGATACATTATGAAATGTTTTTTCAGGAGTTGTTTTTTTTTTTACTTTGACAGCCTTGGGGCCATTCTGTTTTTGTGGGGTTTCTTTCTTCTTATTACTTAATGGTAGTCTATCCTCAATATGACCATTATTGTTAGTGCCACTCTCTGGAGTGGACTCTCTAGATTCACATTCTTCTAAAGATATATCCTCTTGCCATTTATAAACTTAGTTGTTCTTATAGTCCTCAATATTTCTTTGGTGTTTTTTCACTTTTGTTTCTCCATCTACCTTGACGATATAATCTTGCACCTGTTTAGATTTAGCTTTGTATTCATTAGTTTCCACTAGGGGTGCCATAATTTCTTTTAACTCTCTGACATCCATCTCCACCTTCCCTAATTTAATCTGCCCCCTCTTGATAATGAGTTCTAGCAGTCTGGATTTACTACGATTAAAAAGATGAACCACTCATCCATTACCTCTTTAGTATAGAGTCCATCATTAGTTGGTATATCCCACCTCAATCTATGGGGGATGATTTTTTCTTTGATATATAATTCGATAGTGTTAATATCCCACCATATTTTTATTTGTTTTTCCATCAGATACTTAAAATTTTTAAAACTGACTTCCAAGTCTATGCGAGTTCTCTTCTTGGAACTAAAAATTTAATCTAAGTCTACAACACTTTTATCCATGTATCCAAAAATGTCCATGGCTGCTAGTATTATATAGCCCTTAAAGGGTTATAAAAAATGAAAAAATGTGCAATACAGCGCCAAAGATCTCTAATAAAAATGTAGAATTACAAGTGCAGTCAATCCAAAACTATGGATCGGGGCTACTCTAATTTTGGGCAGGACCAAAAAAGAAAGCAAAAAAAAAGTAAAGCAGCGCTGATCTAAGATACTATGAATAACACCCTATGAACTATTGACTTCTTTGTGAAAAAAATATAAACATAGATAGGACCTAGAAACAAGCCCCAAGAATTATAGTGAATTACCGTACTAATGTGTGTACAAATCAATAAAGTGCTAAAAATATACGCAATAAACATTGGGGGGATTTGGGACTTTGAGTGAAGCATGCAGCTGGAGAGCAAGAGGACATTGTTGGTTATAAAAATAAATGTATTCCATGAATATACAGTATATATATTATATATAAAAGAAATTGCTTATATTAATTATGTGTATATCTTTAGCACTTTGCACTTTATTGATTTGTGCACACATTAGTAATTCACTATAATTCCTGGGGCTTATTTCTAGGTCCTATCTATGTTTATATTTTTCACAGTGAAGTCAATAGTTCATAGGGTGTTATTCATAGTATCTTAGACCAGCGCTGCTTTCCTTTCTCTTTTAGTTTCATTTTTGGTCCTGCCCAAAAAAATTAGAGTAGCCGCGATCCATAGTTTTGATTGTAATTCTATATTTTTATTCAAGATCTTTGGCACTGTATTGCACATTTTTTCATTTATTTATTTTTCCATCGTTCATTGAGGGACACAGCGGAATAGTAAGAAACCTAGGGTTATATTGCTGCCCAGAGGAAAAACTGACTGTAGGAACATTGAGAACTAAAGCTCTGTTCACACCTAAGCATATCAGAATCACGGTAAAACAAGCTTGCAGTGTCATTTCTTAGTCGCCAAACTCAATTGGGCTCCGTGCCAAAATGTTGTACATAAGTGTCTTTGGTGTGACAACTGTGCAGAATAAATGGGCTGCCTTATGCACAACACAAAAAATTGTGAGAGGAAACGCTTTATAATCCTGTTACGCAAATAATGAACTTGACTTGAAAGAACCGAAAACCAACTGTGTTGAGGCTATAATGCCTCCCACCTCACACCTGCTCAGTTATGCTTGGTGCCATTGGGATAATGGATGTCTTTCCCTTCTGCTTTTAACCACTGGTACACCTCGTGGCTTGGGTCTGTGTGTATTCCTGGGGGATTTTGTTCATTACTGTTTCATAAAGGTACACAGGATTCTGGATGTTAACACCATGTCTGGCACCAAAATGAAGGGTAGCGATCCTATGGCTGCAGGCAACTCATTTAACCTGGACTTATTTAGCACTAGTCTGAGGGCTGAGCCTGACGCTGCAAAGGGTTGTCTTTTTTTTTTTTTTTTGTCAGTCAGAGCTACCTGTGTAGGTGGACATTTATGACCTCCCTTTCACCACTGGGTGTTCCTCTTCCTGCCTCACAGCTTTGGTGTTTTCTGCTGTTATGCTGCATTTATGACTGTGTAACTTGCTGCTTATTCTGGTGTAATTTAAAACACCACCTTCTCCAGCAGAATCTGATGTAAAAATTCACAATATTTCTGATTCTGGTGGATATCTTTTAGAGGATTCTTTGGTGTTCTTCCTTCCTTACAGAAGTTTCCCTTCAGCTGAATTTCAAAAAGTGACCGCTAGTACGGGGAACTCCTCCCTGTTCTGTTGTCACAGGGAGAGAGGGCAGCAGAGAGAGACTGCAGCAGTGGGAACATGTTCCCAAAGGTGAACTTATCCTTTAATTTTTTCACTACCAGGTCATGTGCTGCACTTTTAACCTCAGGTGGTGAGACTATTTTTGCAATATTTCACTTTTTATTTTTCACTTACAGCTCTCAGATTTAGTAAAAGACCCCAAAAATTTACATTTCTGAAAGCACAGGGCACCAATAGCTGCACAGATGTTTACAACAGGTTTTGATAAACTTGTATTTTTGATAAAAATAATAAACACAACATAAATTACAACATTCCTACTAAATCTAAAAAGTAAAACTATATTCACTTAATAATTAACAAATTATATGTACATTTTAATTTGTGCCTTTTTGCAAAATGGTGAAACTCAAAGTATGCAAAACTACTAAGCAACTAACGCTATAAATCTGAAGGCTGGCTTCATGCCTATGTCTTGTGGTAACACTTGATCCACAGTGCCTTGTGTGTGCCGCACATAGTTCATCTGTTCTGCGTCTTTGTCTCAAAGGTATTCAGTCATTGGATGAACACTCTAGCTCAGGGGTGTCAAACTCCATTTCATCGTGGGCCGCATCGGCATTATGATTGCCCTCAAAAGGGCCGGTTGTATCTGTAAGATTAGATGTCCAGCGCATCCCCTCCCTTTGCATTAGATGTCAAGAGCCACCCCACCATCAGAAGTTGAGTCCCCCACTCTCCCTTACATCACAGTGCACCCCCCTTTCCTTATGCTGCTGCTGGGAAGAAGCTGGATGCATTGCCTAAAAGCAGAAAGTAAGGGTCTGGAGGAGGACTAGAGGAGGGCTGGTGCTCTCCTGCAGCTGCAGGAGAGGTGCGAGGGCCACATGAAATGGCCTGGAGGGCCAGATTCGGCCCTCGGGCCTTGTGTTTTACACCTGTGCTCTAGCTGCAAAAGCAGACTTCTGTATCTCTGGACACCAATGTGTCATTCATGATACATACCTTGGAAGAGAACTTTGGTTGGATCCATAACATTGAGAAGTCCTCTCTAATTCTGTCTCCCATCGCTTGAGGTATTTGGGTCTTTTCCTGAATACCTTTCTGGGCAAAGTTTTCCTATCCTAGGGCAAGTTTATAAAACTGCAGAATCAGATTTGGCAACTGCATTACCAACATTAGTATTCCCTGTGTGCAAGTGCTAGGATTTATGGCATCCACCTTTTGAATAAGTCCCATTTGCTCAATTTCACTCCAGAATTTTGCAACAAATATTCTCACATATGAGACACATCAAGTTTTTTTTTTTTCCTTTTGGACAAGATGATCCAATTACATCCTTGAACCAAGATGTCCCTGTCATGGTGGCTTCTGTCCCCAGCATTGTCAGAGAGCAGGGTTTTTTAATTTTCTTCTCATCCATTGGAAGATTGTCAGGATGCCAGTCTTCTGGGTTGGGGGGGGCAGAGGTCTGGATGATTTATCTGTTCAGCAATGTTGGTCAAAGCTTCCAATCAACTTCCTAGAGTTACGAGTAATTCTATTGTGCCTTCAGTTGGAACCCCATCTAACCACTAATCCAGTCCAGATTAAACTGGATAATGGTACTGTTGTGTGTGACATCTGTCATCAGGGGAACGGTGCACATTCCCAGGGTGGAATACTGGCAGGCAGATTCTCAGCAGATAATGTCTGGACCCAGGGAGATGGTCTGTCTATCTAAAGGTGTTCAGGAGATGTCTGCATTGGGGAATGCCATATGGGGACTTCCTGCCATCTCAGTTCAGCATAAAACTAGAAAGGTTTGTTTCCAGGACCTAATGTGAACACAGCAGGATACCCTGGTAATGCCAAGGTATCAGTAGACACTGATATGTCCTGTGCTGAAACCTTGTCTACTTCGAAACATGGAGACTGAAAAAATTTCCCTCATTCTCATAACTCTGGACTGGCCTAGAAGAATATGGTACACCCATATTGTTTGTCTGTTAGCGCATACCATGGCCTCTATTAGATCGGCCAACTTTATCTAACGTACAGTACTGATCTTCTACCCTGCTCCTTGGTTGCTGGCCTCAATGACCTGGTTGTTAAAGCTCTGATAGGAGGAGGCATTTCTGTAATCCCAAGAATATTTTAAAGTATTAATGTCCGGTGTTTGCGATGTCTGTTTAACATCCGCTTGCCAATGATTTTCTGCCACATACAGTGCCTTGAAAAAGTATTCCTACACCTTGAAATTTTCCACATTTTGTCATGTTGCAACCAAAAATATAAATGTATTTTATTTGGATTTTATGTGATCGTCCAACACAAAGTGGCATATAATTTTGAAGTGGAAGGAAAATGATAAATGGTTTTCAAAATGTTTTACAAATAAATATGTGAAAAGTGTGGCGTGTATTTGTATTCAGCCCCACTGAGTCAATACTTTGTAGAACCACCTTTTGCTGCAATTACAGCTGCAAGTCTTTTTGGGTATGTCTCTACTAGGCTTGCACTTCTAGAGAGACATTTTTACCCATTCTTTGCAAAATAGCTCAAGCTCTGTCAGATTGAATGGAGAGCATCTGTGAACAGCAATTTTCAAGTCTTGACTCCAATTGGATTTAGGCCTGAACTTTGACTGGGCCATTCTAACACCTGAATAGGCTTTGATCTAAACCAGGGGACTCAAACTGGTGGCCCTCCAGCGGTTGCAGAACTACAATTCCCATGAGGCATTGCAAGGCTAAACAGTTACAAGCATGACTCCCATAGGCAGAGGCATGATGGGACTTGTAGTTCCGCAACAGCTGGAGGGCCGCAGGTTTGAGACCCCTGATCTAAACCATTCTATTGTAGCTCTGGCTGTATGTTTAGGGTCATTGTCCTGCTAGAAGGTGAACCTCCGCCCCAGTCTCAAGTCTTATGCAGACTCTTGTAATAATAAAAAATGATAAATTCCGCACCAAAATAGTGTTCTAAATAATTACTTAAACCATACAATCGATGTGATAAAACAATATACAGCTGCTCCCCTGCAAAATAGAAGTATTGCTACCAATTGAATAAGTGATTTGATTAATAGAGGGCGCTACTATTTGTGATAATAACCATCACACAATTAACATATATAAATATAGTTATAAACAATAATACATAAAAATATTATTATGAATTCCGTGTCGTTGATCAATCACCAATGCGTGAAGTGAATTAACAAACAAAAAATAGAAAATAGTCCCAACATAGAATAGATTGCAGTTCCAATCAATCAATCATGCCACAGATTTGCTTGTTGAAAACGACAATCTTCCTTATGTGAATATATCCTTCACCACACACTATGCAATATTGTCACCCGAAGTGCACAGATATAGGATGTGCTTACCAGATGGCTATGACCTCTTTATTTAAAAAGATGGTCAAATGAGCTTGAGCAGGATTGTGCCTGCACACACAGCAATATGACAGGAGTAGATCCAATTACCTCTTCCCGGAGTTATAGATGAGATATGCAAATGAAAACAGAAAAGCCTATTGCATAATACTGTTAATTAAAATTGTGGAGATAAAAAAGGGGGCGCCAATTGGCCTCTTTAAAATGTGCCTACCCGGCACTGGGGCTGCAAGCTTATCTGTGAGCACCGCTCTGCTGTCACCTCTGTGTCGGCGTGTATGGGATCCACGATATTGCAGCCGGAGTGGCGTCAGCATAAAACACACGTGACCAGGTACCGCCGCCGACGTACGTTTCGTAATACACATCTTCAGGGTGCGTTAACAATAACTTTCTTCTTGCCACTGTTCCATAAAGGCCAGATTTGTGGGATGCATGATCAATAGTTTGTCCTTTTAGACAGTGTACAGTTACCATGGGCCTCTTGGCTGCTTCTCTGATTAATGCTCTTCTTGCCAGGCCTGTCGGTTTAGATGGACAGCCATGTCTTGGTAGGTTTGCAATTGTGCCATACGCTTTCCATTTTTGGATGATGGATTGAACAGTGCTCCGTGAGATGTTCAAAGTTTGAGATCTTTTTTTATAACCTAACCCTGCTTTAAACTTCTCCACAACTTTATCCCTGACCTGTCTGGTGTGTTTCTTGGCCTTCATGATGCTGTTTGTTCACTAAGGTTCTCTAACAATCCTCTGAGGGCTTCACAGAACAGCTGTATTTATACTGAGATTTAATTACACACAGATGGACTCTGCTTACTAGTTAGGTGACTTCTGAAGGCAATTGGTTCCACTAGATTTTAGTTGGGGGTATCGGAGTAAAGGGGGATGAATACAAATGCAGATACTTATTTGTAAAAAAAATAATTAAAACCATTTATCATTTTCCTTCCACTTCACAATTATGTGCCACTTTGTGTTGGGCTATCACATAAAATCCCAATAAAATATGTTTTTACGTTTTTGGCTGTAACATGACAAAATGTGGAAAATGTCAAGGGGTATGAATACTTTTTCAAGGCATTTTAACTTTTGACTAGAGTTTACACATTTCTCCCATTGTTAGACCTTCACTCCAGCTGTGAAATTTAAATCTAGTATTGTCTGTTACAAAGTCCTCCTTTCAAACTTGCCTGGGATATATTCTTGGCATTGTTATGCCAAAAGGTGGTGTTTCTTGTTGTCAACACTCCACCAATAGGTGGCCCTATTTATTTTTTCACAATGACAGGGTTGTTTTGAGACAAAGAACTTTTTTACCAAAGTAGTTTTGTTTTTCACCTTAATACGATTTTATGTTTGCCTCCTTGTGGCTGGCACCAGTTAATCCCAAGTAGATTTCCCTCCATTGTCTGGATGTAGTGGGGGCATCAGGGTTTACCTTTCTCATACTGCTTCTTTCAGACAGAATGATCCCCTTTTTCCATAACAGAAGATCCTTAAAGTGGTTCAAATGTTTTTTATCTTAATGCATTCTATGCAATACAATAAATAAATAAAAAAACATCCAGTTGCTGTGTACTTAAATAGTTACTGTTGGAAGGCAACGCGGTTTAATATCATATTTCTGGAGTTTTCTTTCTGGTTGATACAACCAGGTGACTTAAGTTGAAAGTGGACCCAGCAGGGTGTCGATTCATGCCCCTGGCAGGAGGAATATGGGAACAAAAGCTTGGCTCTACACCAACTGGTGTGATAAAGATTGGAATGTTTGATCAACAAGCCTCAAAGATCGCAGCGGCTGCCAGGATGATCGACGAGTTGGACTGCATAAGATCAAAGGGCCAACTGTCACTGAAGATGACCCAGGTCTAGAGTTGAGCGGACACCTGGATGTTCGGGTTTGACCGAACTTCGGTAAAAAGTTTGAGTTTAGGACCGAACTTGACCCCGAACCCGAACCCCATTGAAGTCAAAGGGGACCCGAACTTCTGAGGACTATTAGCGCTTGTTTCCCGTGCTTAGAACTGTCCCTGCACAAAGTGTAATTTCTGAAGGAAAAAAAGTCCTTTAAAACTCACTCGCGGCTATAATGAATTGTCGGCTCCCGGCAATACATAGAAAAGTCATTGATAAAAAAAAGCGTGGGGGTTCCCCCAAATTCAATTACCAGGCCCTTCAGGTCTGCTATGGATATTAAGGGGAACTCTGCCGCAAATTTAAAAAAAATGCGTGCGGTTTCCCCAAATATCCTTACCAGGCCCTTCAGGTCTGGAAAGGATTTTAAGGGAAATTCCACCCCAAATGTAAAAAAAAAATGGCGTGGAGTACCCCCAGGAATCCAGACCAGACCCTTTATCCGATCACGCAACCTGGCAGGCCGCAGGAAAAGATGGGAGACGAGAGAGTGCCCCCCCTCCTGAACCGTACCAGGCCACATGCCCTCAACATGGGGAGGATGTCCCCATGTTGATGGGGACAAGGGCCTCATCCCAACAACCCTTGCCCGGTGGTTGTGGGGGTCTGCGGGCGGGGGGCTTATCGAAATCTGGAAGCCCCTTTAACAAAGGGGACCCCCAGATCCTGGGCCCCCCATGTGAAATGGTAATGGGGTACATTGTACCCCTACCATTTCACAAAGAAATTGTCAAAAAGGACAATAGCCGGTTTTTGACAATTCCTTTATTAATGTCTTCTCTTTTCTTCCATCTTCTTCTTTTCTCCATTCGGATTTTCTTCCTCCATCTTGTTCTTCATCTTCCTTCTTGCTTCGGTGTTCTCGTCCGCATCTTGCTCCGGCTTCTTGTTCCCCTTCTTTCTTTGGCCGCTCCGCTTAAATTGGAGGTTCCCGCTGTGTGACGCTTCAGTTCTTCAGTTTTCCTCTTGGTCCGCTGCCACCCGGAGACCCCGCCCCCCTCTGACGCACATGGATTTCACGGGGACTTTCCCCGTGGTGTCAGAGGGGGGCGGCGCCACTGGGTGCCAGCGGACCCAGAGGAGAACTGAAGAACTGAAGCGTCACACAGCGGGAACCTCAAATTCAAACGGAGCGGCCGAAGGGGAACAAGAAGCCGGAGCAAGATGCGGACGAGAACACCGAAGGAAGAGGAAGAAACCCAAATGGAGAAAAGAAGAAGGTGGAACAAGATGATGGAAGAAAGGAGAAGACATTAATAAAGGAATTTTCAAAAACCGGCTATTGTCATTTTTAACATTTTTGACACTTTCTTTGTGAAATAGTAGGGGTACATTTGTACCCTATTACCATTTCACATAGGGGGGGCTGGGATCTTGGGGTCCCCTTTGGTAAAGGGGTCTTCCAGATTTCGATAAGCCCCCTGCCCGCAGACCCCCACAGCCACCGGGCAAGGGTTGTCGGGATGAGGCCCTTGTCCCCATCAACATGGGGACATCCTCCCCATGTTGAGGGCATGTGGCCTGGTACGGTTCAGGAGGGAGGGGGCCGCTCTCTCGTCCCCCCTCTTTTCCTGTGGCCTGCCAGGTTGCGTGCTCAGATAAAGGGTCTGGTCTGGATTTTTGGGGGTACTCCACGCCATTTTTTTTTATTTGGGGTGGAGTTCCCCTTAAAATCCTTTCCAGACCTGAAGGGCCTGGTAAGGATATTTGGGGGGGAACCGCACGCATTTTTTTTTAATTTGCGGCAGAGTTCCCCTTAATATCCATAGCAGACCTGAAGGGCCTGGTAATTGAATTTGGGGGAACCCCCATGCTTTTTTTTTTTTTTTTTATCAATGACTTTTCTATGTATTGCCGGGAGCCGACAATTCATTATAGCCGCAAGTGAATTTTAAATGACTTTTTTTTCTTCAGAAATGACACTTTGTGCAGGGACAGTTCTAAGCATGGGAAACAAGCGCGACTTTACATGCATATTGCCGAACACCGAACCCGAACATACAGTCAATTGTTCGGGTTTGGGTCCGGGACCCCAAAACCCAAAAGTTCGGTACGGACCCGAACTTTACAGTTCGGGTCCGCTCAACCCTACCCAGGTCACATAGCGATGATACATGGACGATGGCTGCCCCTAGAGGCCAATACAGCAGGACGGACAGGAAAATAATATATTAAGGACTGCCTCTTAACTACTTTGATTTGTCAGAAACCTAGATGGGCTGGCAATGGGGTTGGGTCTGGGCAGTGTATGGATGGAGCTTAAAAAGTGCTGACCGAGAGGAAAACGCTCTCTTGGCATTTTTAGCCCAGCTGACAAGACAATATCTAGAGCAGTGGTCATCAACCCTGTCCTCAGGGCCCACTAACAGGCCAGGTTTGCAAGATAACTGAAATACATCACAGGTTATATCATTTGCTGCTCAGTGATTGCAGTATTCTAGTCTGCATCTCCCCAAGGTGATACATAAAATCTGGCCTGTTAGTGGGCCCTGAGGACAGGGTTGATGACCACTGATCTAGAGGACGACCTTACGTAACGTATCTTTGATGTTTTTGTATTTTATATGTTCTAATATTTTCTTTTAGTGTTTTTATGTTAGCATTTCCTATTCAGGGTTTTAATAGACTAGCTAACTATAGGAATAGACAAGTTGATATGTATATGGAATAAATAGAGGAAATCCACAACCACCTAATAATTTATTTCAATAGTTTATTTAAATTGGCACCCCAGAAGGCGTGTGGAATTTATTTCTACACAGAATCCAATCCCTAATGTATTTTTGTCTTGAGTCCCTATAAGCTAAGGAATCAACTAGACCCAGAACTGAAAGCCTTCTCCACTATGGACAAGATTTGCACTGGTTTGTGAATTCTGAAGCCCTGCTTGAGTGGTCCTAAAAGTTCTATGAAATATTTCATGAGTCAATAGGACGCGCAGACCTGGCGAGATTTTTGGCTGTCCATGCTGATTACTGCTAATGATACCGTTGTCATTACTAAAATCTTGTATATAGTCCTTTTATCATCCCCTCCAAGAGCTTGCATACAATTGATGTTAGGCTAACTGATCTGTAATTCCCAGGGATGTATCTTGGCCCTCAGCTGGTACCATTCCAGTCAGTAGACTGTTCGTAAAAATTAGGAACAATGGTCTGGCAATTACTTGACTGAGTTCCTTAACCGCTTGCCGACTGCCTAATGTACATTTATGTCGGCAGAATGGCACGGGCAGGCAAAGCGACGTACAGGTACGTTGCTTTGAATCTGCCACCGCTGGCTCCATGACCGTACCCCCGGGACCCGCGGATTCGATGTCCACCGGTGTCCCACGATCATGTCACGAAGAGGCAGAACGGGGGGATGCCTTTGTAAACAAGGCATTTTCCTGTTCTGCCTTGTGACAGAACACTGATCTACTGCTCCCTGTAATCGGGAGCAGTGATCAATGTTGTGTCACTGGTAGCCCAGCCCCCACACAGTTAAAATCACTCCCTAGGACACACTTAAGCCCTTCCTTGCCCCCTACTGGTTAACCCCCACTGCCAGTGTCATTTACACAGTAATCAGTGCATTTTTATAGCACTAATCGCTGTATAAATGACAATGGTCCCAAAATAGTGTCAAAAGTGTGTCCGCCGCAATATCGCAGTCATGATAAAAATCGATGATCCCCGCCATTACTAGTAAAAAAAAATAATCATAATAAAAAGGCCATAAAACCTATTTTGTAGACGCCATAACTTTTGCGCAAACCAATCAATATACACTTATTGCAATTTTTTTTTACCAAAAATATGTAGAAGAATACATATCTGCCTAAACTGAGGAAAAAATTTGTTTCTGGGCCCGGTGACTTAATAATGTTGAGTTTTTCAAGTCTATTTCTAATTCTGACCTCTGTTAGCCATGAGGGTGCCTCCTGCGACAGGTCATGTGCATAAACATTGCAGTTTTGGTTACTGAAGCCCCCCGATTCCCTAGTGAAGACTGAGGAGAAGAATAAATTCAATACCTTCTCCATCTCTAGTAACCAAATTCCCTTTATCATACTTTATGGGACCAATATGATCCGACCTCCCTTTCTTACTATTTATGTACAGTTCTATGCAGTTCTCAGAGGAAAATTATCTCCTCTGCAGCCGGTTTATTAAACTGAGAACTTCAGTTCTCAGAGGGAGAACAGAGGAGAAGTGTTTCCTCTGAAAACGGCCGAGATCAGTGTAAAAGTGGGTGGGCTGCCTGTAATCTCGAGATATTGTGAGATTATGGTGCAGCCGATTTCAAAAAGTGGAACTAAAGTTTTAAAAGAACATGTAATTACATGTTTTCAGACAAGTGATTACTAAGTAAATATATATATATGTATATGTAGAAAAAGGAGGAGAAAGGAAGGGACTTTAGATGAAGTGTGCGAGGGACAAAAACAGCAGTAGTTGATATATCTATAATGCATGATATCTATCAATTGTCTTAATACTTAATTGGCACAAAAGTAGCTCTATGTCTAATATAATCAAATAAGTACACATATAGAAAGATGTCTGCATGTTAAGAGAATACTTAAATCCCCAAACATTGTGGAAGATAAAAGAGTATACAGGATTAGTAGATAACAATTTTATTATACAAAGATGGTACATAGTTAAAAACAAGCCATATAAGGGATACACATAGGTTAATCATGATATAATCCGCAAAGTTGTAGCAAAGAAGGGTAGGTGCAATTATAAGTTAGACACATACGAAATCACGATTTCGTATGTGTCTAATTTATAATTGCACCTACCCTTTTTTTATCTTCCCCAATATTTGGGGATTTAAGTATTCTCTTAACATGCAGACATCTTTCTATATGTGTACTTATTTGATTATATTAGACATAGAGCTACTTTTGTGCCAATTACCTATTAAGACAATTAATATATATCATGCATTATAGATATATCAGTGAAAATAAGAATAAATATTGCGCTAATGTGAAAAATAAAAATAAAAAACCAAGAAAATCAAAAAAGAAGCTGCTACACAACAATGTGACAAAAACTGTAAACGAAATGGGTATAAAGAAAGTAGCGCTAAAAAATCAGAGTGAAAACAAAGCAATGTCTCTCTACGCAGGTGAAAACCTAGATGAAAAAATATTGATAAATATCTAATCATAAAATATATACGTGAATGTAAAGTCCGTGATATCTGACATAGAAAATCATGAAAATGAATATAAAGTGTCCATCCAAAATGTGTATAAAATTATAGTGAGAAGGACATGTAGGCCTTATGGGTCATCAGGAAAAAGACATCTTCCAACTCTATATAATTGGATGGAATACTCTTACCAGAGCCCGTGGATCTGCCTGTCGGTGACAGCAGATCACGTAAGCGTAGAAAATCCAGCTCCAGGGCCAATCGACTTGTCTGATGACTCGTATATTGTTGGAATCTCAGTCGTTGCAACTCGGTAATCCTCAGCTCCAAATCTTGATAAGAAATCCAGAGTGTTTGGGACCGACCTGGGTTCACCGGATATCAGCCATGTTCCAATGGGTGTCAGAATGATTTGACCCAAACATAACCCCAACTGAGGGTGACTTGGAAATATAAAGTGGTTCCAGGATATAGATATATCAACTACTGCTGTTTTTGTCTCTCGCACACTTCATATAAAATCCCACCCTTTCTCCTCCTTTTTCTAAAAATGACAGGGATGGAGGTTGTAACGGGAGGGCCAGGGGAACCCAGAATCTCTTAGAAAGTATGAGATACCCTTGCTTCAGCTTCCCCAATGCCTCTTATGTGTAAACCACCCTGTGTCCCTATTAGGGGCACAGGGTGAATGAAAACCCCACCATAATCTGTGATAGCCATATCCAATACATGGCACATATTGGGTATATACTGTGTGTGGGCTGTTTATGTAATACTTGCTGTGATGGTGTGTGATTACATTCTATTGTCTATTGTGGCTTGTGGGAGTTAAGTCTGTAATTATAGGTTGTGGAACTAGCAGACAGACAGGTTAATTGAAGAGATGCTGATGTGTCAGCTGTCTGCTTGAGTAATTTTAACGAACCTCAAATATGCTACACATCCTTTCAATGTGGATTGGGAGACAAAAGCTAAACACAAAAGGGTCATGCATAATCATTAAACTGAGATGTGTATTGGTCATCAGCTGTAGAGAATTGGCTCATGTAAATTGTGTCTGGTCAGAGGTGTATGATGAGAGGAGGGTCAGAATCTTCTCTCTGTGGATATAAAAGTTGTAGTGTTTGGCAATAATAAAGCAGTTCATTTTGGAAAGATACAGAGCGTTTTGTCTCGTTCTTTTGGAAGGATTAATTCCTATGGGAAGTGGTCGTCTGACTGTGGAGGATCGGCAGTGAATGTGTGTCCAGGAGAGGGAATATCTTTAAAGCGGCGTTAACCCCCTTCCAGATTTGAGTGCCGTTACATTGGTGGCAGCGGTGGGATTTTTCCCTCTAGTTCCTGGGACACTCCAAACCACCACAGTGAATGACCAGCTATGCAGCCTGCAGGAAAGCCACGCTGAAAGACCTACTTGAGAGCCATGGAGGGACCAGTGGGACAAAGAACAAGGCCACCTTGATCAGGGAGCTAGCCGAGATGGACCAGAAGGATGGTGATGCAGGACCCCGGTCAGTTGAAGATTTGTTTCAGCAACGAGTTCGACAGCGCTTGGCATTATATGGTGCTAACCCATCAGACACCGCCATACAGAATGCCATTAAAGGCATCCAGCTGCAGGATGCGTGACAAAAGAGAGAACTAGAGCGACAAGAGAGAGAACGAGAGCGACAAGAGAAAGGACTAGAGCGACAAAAGAGAGAACTAGAGCGACAAGAGAGAGAACGAGAGCGACAAAAGAGAGAACTAGAGCGGCAACATGAGCGGAGAACGGCGGAGATACGGCAATCGGAGATCGCCTACAGACAGCTGCTAGAATCTGCTCAGCAGCAGGGTGGGGCTACCTTTGCCTGGGACTATCAGGAAATACAAGTTGACAACTATGAAATCCTGGCTGAAGAATCGGCAGTGGAAAATCTGCAGATTGCCATCCCCAAAGCTGAAGTGCTGACTGACCTGGATGATCCTGTTTCTGCCTGGGATGATCTTGGATGGAGGAATGTACCTGTCCAGCAGCATGCCAGAGAATCGGCAGTGGAAAATCTGGAGATTTCTATCCCTAAAGCCGAAGCGGATGATGTGGAGTCCCCAGAAGAAGTGCTGGCAACAGGGCAGAGTGATACCAACCTCTGCCCAGCACCGGAAACAACGGTGGAGTTTCAGGGAGTCGGGGCAGTTGGCCCCTCTCTCCAGCAACAAGCTGAGGTGGTAAAGCTTTTACCCCCAGCTGAATCACTGGCAGCAGGGCAGAATGCTACTGGCCTCTGCACACAACTGCAACTTCAGCTGATATCGGTGGATGGGACTGCGGTCTCCACTCACAGCAACCCAGCAGAAGAGCTGGCAACAGAGCAGAGTGCCGCGGGCCTCTGCTCTCAACTAACAGAAGAGGGAGTTCCTGTGGGACTGGATGGGACTTCGGTCTTCACTGACACAACTCCAGAAAATGGTGTGACACTGAGACAGGAGGATATCAGCCTTGCTTTGCAAGCACTGGGGGATTTTCACCTACCACAAGTGGATGGGACTTCAGTCTCCACTTGTATACTCAAGGGATGCTGGGCAGTCGGCCCAGATCCCCAACAGCATGACGGACTGAGCCCAGTCACCCTGTCTTCTCTCCAGCAACTGAAAGGACCCCAGGGAGAAGGGCCAGGCCAGGCCTCTCCCCAGCGGCGGGTATGTTCTCTGAGAGAGGCAGAGGTTGGCTGGGTAAGTAATGCTCTGTTTGGAGCAATTTATTTGGGGTACTGTGTGGATACCGGCATTAGAGGAATGGACCTATGGACTACCTTCGGAGTCAACCCGTCTGGGGTCTCCTCCTGTGTTAGTCTCCTGCCGAAAGGGGAGAGATGTAACGGGAGGGCCCGGGGAACCCAGAATCTCTTAGAAAGTATGAGATACCCTTGCTTCAGCTTCCCCAATGCCTCTTATGTGTAAACCACCCTGTGTCCCTATTAGGGGCACAGGGTGAATGAAAACCCCACCATTAACTGTGATAGCCATATCCAATACTGTATACATGCCACATATTGGGTATATACTGTGTGTGGGCTGTTTATGTAATACTTGCTGTGATGGTGTGTGATTACATTCTATTGTCTATTGTGGCTTGTGGGAGTTAAGCCTGTAATTATAGGTTGTGGAACTAGCAGACAGACAGGTTAATTCAAGAGATGCTGATGTGTCAGCTGTCTGCTTGAGTAATGTTAACGAACCTCAAATATGCTACACATCCTTTCAATGTGGATTGGGAGACAAAAGCTAAACACAAAAGGGTCATGCATAATCATTAAACTGAGATGTGTATTGGTCATCAGCTGTAGAGAATTGGCTCATGTAAATTGGGTCTGGTCAGAGGTGTATGATGAGAGGAGGGTCAGAAGCTTCTCTCTGTGGATATAAAAGTTGTAGTGTTTGGCAATAATAAAGCAGTTCATTTTGGAAAGATGCAGAGCGTTTTGTCTCGTTCTTTTGAAAGGATTAATTCCTATGGGAAGTGGTCACCTGACTGTGGAGGATCGGCAGCGAATGTGTGTCCAGGAGAGGGAATATCTTTAAAGCAGCGTTAACCCCCTTTCAGATTTGGGGTGCCGTTACAGAGGTTAATGATTGTGCCATTACCTCATATAAAGTCCCACCATATTTTTCTCTCTTATATATGTATATGTGTGTGTGTGTGTGTGTATATATATTGTGAGGGGGTTAGCTCGGCAGCGGGTGTGTGTGAGCCCCGGGATGGGCTCCCCACACAAAACAGGCCCAGCAAACGGAGGTTGTGGTTTTCAAAATCAAAAAAAGGTGCGGTTTATTTTCTATTTACAGTGACAAAACACAGCAAAGCAAAAGAAACATAACCAAAATAAATCCTGGTCAAGTTGACCTCTGACTAAACATACAGGTTTCCTAACTAACAACTGGGATCAGCCTAGTGCTGTCCTAGTCCCTAAGTCCCTGGTTTTAAATGTCCAAGCAAATAGCCACACAGGCTTTTTCTCACCGCACAGGGGTTCACTCTCCCTAGACAGTCCACACAGGTCTGGTTCCAGGCATGAGCTAACATCTAATGAAGCTGGGAGTTTTTATAGAGGCCTAAATGAGCTGACAAGCTTCAGCTGGCCTCATCAACTCCCTGTCTGTACGACGCCCCACACTCTCCCTAGAGGTATGAGTCATCCATGAGCCCACTAGCCTTATACAACTCTCCACCTAGTTGTATAAGTCGGCGTAAAGCCTGAATCTGGGCGAAATATATCTACCCCCCTGGATGCAACCAGGTGACTTTACCTTCCTGCTGTCACATACCCCCCCCTCTTGTTTTAACCTCGGGGTTGGAACACCAGCAATCAGGCATTCATGTACTCGAGACAAAGCATCCACATTCCCCATTTGAACGCCAGGGCGATGCTTTACTGTGAAGTTGAATTCCTGGAGGGCCAGGAACCACCTATTCACTCTTCTATTTGTTTCCTTGTTTTGAGCCATCCACTTTAACGGAGCGTGATCCGTAACCATGTCAAAGTGCCTACCTAGCAGGTAGTACCGAAGGGAATCTAGAGCCCACTTCACCGCTAAACACTCCTTTTCAACGGTGGCGTAATTTACCTCATGGGACTTCAACTTCCTGCTGAGGTAAATGACTGGGTGCTCTTCCCCGTTCCAGACCTGGGACAATACTGCTCCTAACCCCACATCTGACGCATCACTTTGTACGACAAAGTCTTTAGAGAAGTCGGGTGAGTACAACACTGGCTGGCTACATAAGGCTTGTTTCAAGAATTGGAATGCTGCCTCAGCCTCGGGGGTCCATTTAATCATGACCGACCCTTTCCCCTTCGTCAGGTTGGTTAGGGGCACAGCCTTAGAAGCAAAGTGGGGAATGAATCGCCGATAATACCCAGCGATTCCCAGAAAGGCTCGTACCTGCTTCTTGCTGTTGGGACGTGGCCAACTCTGGATGGCCTCGACTTTGTTGAGTTGGGGTTTTATTACTCCCCTCCCAATGGTGTACCCAAGATATTTGGCCTCCTCCTGCCCAATGGTACACTTCTTGGGGTTAGCCGTAAACCCCGCTTCCCGAACAGAGTCCAGGACTGCTTGCACTTTTGGCAGATGTGAGGCCCAATCTGTGCTATGGACAATTACGTCATCCAGGTAAGCCGCAGCATACTTCCGATGGGGCCTCAGCATCTGGTCCATTTTCCGCTGGAATGTGGCCGGCGCATTCTGTAACCCGAACGGCATTCTTTTATATTGGAACGCCCCGTCTGGGGTTACAAATGCGGTTTTCTCTTTGGCCGACTTGGCCAGGGGGATTTGCCAATACCCTTTTGTGAGGTCAAGAGTCGTCATGTATCGGGCTGTTCCCAGCCGGTCGATCAACTCATCTATACGTGGCATGGGGTAGGTGTCAAATTTTGTAACTTTGTTCAACTGACGAAAATCGTTACAAAATCGCCAGCTCCCATCCGGTTTAGGCACCAACACGATGGGACTAGACCAATCACTTTGGGACTCCTCTATCACCCCTAAGTTCAGCATTTTCTGTACTTCCTCCCGTATTGCCTCCCGTCGAGCCTCTGGGATCCGATAGGGTTTTAACTTCACCCTTTCACCGGGCGGGGTAATGATGTCATGCTCTACCCCAGATGTTTGTCCCGGCAGCTCAGAGAATACCTCCTTGTTGCGAAGCACAAACTCCTTAACCTCCTGTTGTTGGGGTTGTGACAAGGTGGCTGCTATTCCAACCTCAGGAATCACGCAACCAGTTTGAGCTGGTGACCAAGTGTCTGCGACTAGGGACTCTCTATCCCTCCAGGCTTTCAACAGATTAACGTGATAGATCTGTTCGGGCTTTCGCCTTCCTGGTTGTCTGACCTTGTAATTCACTTCGCTCACTTTTTCCATTATCTCGTAGGGGCCTTGCCATTTGGCAAGGAATTTACTTTCAACCGTAGGGACAAGTACCAATATCCTATCCCCCGGGGAAAAGGTACGGGTCTTGGCTCCACGGTTGTACACTCTCTGCTGTGCCAACTGCGCTTGGGCCAAATGTTCCTTCACGATGGGCATTACCTGTGCAATTCGATCTTGCATCAGGGCGACATGCTCAATCACACTCCTGTGGGGAGAACTCTCACTTTACCAAGTTTCCTTGGCAATATCCAACAGCCCTCTTGGGTGTCTCCCATACAGTAACTCAAAGGGGGAGAATCCCGTAGAGGATTGGGGCACCTCCCTAATAGCAAACATCAAATAAGGAAGTAAACAGTCCCAATCCTTTCCATCTCTATCCACCACTTTCTTCAACATTTGTTTTAGGGTTTTGTTGAATCTTTCAACCAGCCCATCGGTTTGGGGGTGATACACAGACGTACGCAATTGCGTCACTTTGAACAATTTACACAGCTCTTTCATAACCCGGGACATAAAGGGTGTACCTTGGTCCGTAAGCAGTTCTTTACAAATACCCACCCGGCTAAAAACAAGAGATAGCTCTTTGGCTATGGTTTTGGCCGAGGTATTTCGGAGAGGGATCGCTTCTGGATAACGGGTGGCATAGTCCATTATAACTAATATGTACTGGTGCCCCCTAGCGGACTTGATTATAGGACCTACCAAATCCATGGCGATCCTCTCAAACGGGACCTCAATGATGGGTAGAGGGACCAGCGGGCTACGGAAATGTGGCATCGGGGCCAACCTCTGACACACAGGGCAGGAGGAACAATAATTTTCTACGTCCTTCATCACCCCCGGCCAATAGAATCTCTGTAATACCCTCTCTCGGGTTTTCTCTGTCCCCAGATGACCTCCAAGAATGTGCCCATGGGCCAACTCCAACACCAACTTCCTGTAAGGTTTGGGCACCACAAGCTGCTCAACGGTTTCTTCTGCCCTTTTTGCCACCTGATACAGTAGGTCCTTCTCTACGCTGAAGTATGGGTAAGTGCAGGTATTATCTGGGTTCACTAACTCGCCATCTATTTTCACTACGTTTTCCCGTGCCTTTATTAGGGCGGGGTCTTTCAACTGTTCTGTGGCAAAGTTTTCCCTGTGAACCTCAAGATCAGAAAACTCCACAGACGGTAGGTTTTCGTCTGAGGAGGTGGGCTCCTCTCCAGTTTCTTGAGTCTCCCCTGCCAATACTGATAAGGGAAATTCCGGAGAGTCCTCACCACTCTCAGGGGAGTTCTGGCTATCACATTCCTGGTACATAGGGGCACCAGTGAGGGGCTCAGGATCATCCCACAGTTCCCAGAACTTCGGAAAATCCCTTCCCACAATGGCGTCATGCGGTAACTGAGATACTAAGCCCACTGGATGAGAGAGGGTACCTTTGGGGGTCTCGAAACACACTGTAGTCACTGGATACTCTCGGGTGTCCCCATGCACACAAATAACAGCTACCTTGCTATTCCCAGAGACCTCTGTTTTAACTAACTCAGCCTTTATCAGGGTCACAAGGCTACCTGAATCCAGCAATACCACAACATTTCTACCATTAACACACATTTTGCATAAATGTTTCTCAGTTCCTCGAATGGCAGTGCATGCGACTGTCGCACACAGCGACTGACGTCTGCCCGTCAGAAAGTCACACTGCATGGGTTCCTCCACAACCGGGCAATTGGCTGCAATATGTCCCGCTTGCCGGCAGCGGTAGCAAACGATCCTTCTTGCCGCCTCTTGAGCCGCTGATTTCCCAGGCTGTTCTCGCCAAACTTGGGGTAGAGCTCCCACCCTCTCACTCTCTCCACCCTCACCCCTTGGAATCCTCTTATCCGCCCCTGGGGATGGTCTGGTCTTAGGGTGGAAAGTCCGAGTGTCTCTGGAAGAGGCCGTCAGGTTCTCTGTAGCCAAGTATTTCTCCACACGATCCACAAGACCATCGGCCGTCTCTGGGTCTCCATGGCTTACCCACTTTTGGATGGCAGTAGGAAGAGCTCTCAAAAACCGATCCATTACAACACGTTCCACAATCTTTGGTGCGGACAAAGTCTCTGGCTGTAGCCACTTTCTGCTCAGGTGAATGAGATCATACATTTGAGACCTGGGGGGTTTTCCAAGCTGGAAAGTCCAGTTATGCACACGCTGAGCCCGGACAGCCTGGGTGACACCCAGCCTTGCCAATATTTCAGCTTTTAGCATCACATAGTCTTTTGCTTGGTTAGGCTCTAGGTCATAGTAAGCTTTCTGCGATTCACCAGTTAACAGAGGAGCCACCAGTCCAGCCCACTGCTCCTCAGGCCACTTTTCTCTTTCAGCGGTCCTTTCAAATGTGGTCAAAAATACCTCTGGATCATCCTCTCCAGTCATTTTTGTCAATAAACGACTCACCCCAAAGGACGCGGTATTAGTGGGACGGCTTTCCTCACTGGTCTGCGGACGTTGCTGCATTACTGCTTCCATCTGTTGTTGTAGTCTCTGCTCTTGCTTCTGCAACAGGTCTATGAAGCGGGCCTCAGATTGCTGCTGGGCTCGTTGCTGAGCCTCCAGACTCTGTTGCAAAGTTGCGTTTGTCTGCTGCTGGGCTGCAAGGCTCCTTTGCAAACCTGCATTTGTCTGCTGTTGATTGGCATTTGCTAGAGCCAGCTGCTTCAGTATCTCCTCCATGCTGGCTTAAAAAAAACTGCCACTGGTTCTCCACCAACTGTGAGGGGGTTAGCTCGGCAGCGGGTGTGTGTGAGCCCCGGGATGGGCTCCCCACACAAAACAGGCCCAGCAAACGGAGGTTGTGGTTTTCAAAATCAAAAAAAGGTGCGGTTTATTTTCTATTTACAGTGACAAAACACAGCAAAGCAAAAGAAACATAACCAAAATAAATCCTGGTCAAGTTGACCTCTGACTAAACATACAGGTTTCCTAACTAACAACTGGGATCAGCCTAGTGCTGTCCTAGTCCCTAAGTCCCTGGTTTTAAATGTCCAAGCAAATAGCCACACAGGCTTTTTCTCACCGCACAGGGGTTCACTCTCCCTAGACAGTCCACACAGGTCTGGTTCCAGGCATGAGCTAACATCTAATGAAGCTGGGAGTTTTTATAGAGGCCTAAATGAGCTGACAAGCTTCAGCTGGCCTCATCAACTCCCTGTCTGTACGACGCCCCACACTCTCCCTAGAGGTATGAGTCATCCATGAGCCCACTAGCCTTATACAACTCTCCACCTAGTTGTATAAGTCGGCGTAAAGCCTGAATCTGGGCGAAATATATCTACCCCCCTGGATGCAACCAGGTGACTTTACCTTCCTGCTGTCACAATATATATATATATATATATATATATATATATATATATATATATATATAATAGTGTGTATATGTGTATATACAGTGGAGAGAACAAGTATTTGAGACACTGCCCATTTTGTAGGTTTTCCTACTTACAAAGCATGTAGAGGTCTGTAATTTTTATCATAGGTATCATAGGTTCCATCTATGAGAGATGGAATCTAAAACAAAATCCAGAAAATCACATTGTATGATTTTTTAATAATTTAATTTGCATTTTATTGCATGACATAAGTATTTGATACATCAGATAAGCAGAACTTAATATTTGGTACAGAAACCTTTGTTTGCAATTACAGAGATCATACGTTTCCTGTAGTTCTTGACCAGGTTTGCGCACACTGCAGCAGGGATTTTGGCCCCCTCCTCCATACAGAGCTTCTCCAGATCCTTCAGGTTTCGGGGCTGTCGCTGGGCAATACAGACTTTCAGCTCCCTCCAAACATTTTCTATTGGGTTTAGGTCTGGAGACTGGCTAGGCTACTCCAGGACCTTGAGATGCTTCTTACAGAGCCACTCCTTAGTTGTCCTGGCTGTGTGTTTTGGGTCGTTGTCATGCTGGAAGATCCAGCGAAGACCCATCTTCAATGCTCTTATTGAGGGAAGGAGGTTGTTGGCCAAGATCTCGCGATACATGGCCCCATCCATCCTCCCCTCAATACGGTTCAGTCATCCTGTCCCCTTTGCATAAAATTATCCCCAAAGAATGTTTCCACCTCCATGCTTCACGGTTGGGATGGTGTTCTAGGTGTTGTACTCATCCTTCTTACTCCAAACACGGCGAGTGGATGGAGTTTAGACCAAAAAGCTCTATTTTTGTCTCATCAGACCACATGACCTTCTTCCATTCCTCCTCTGGATCATCCAGATGGTCATTGGCAAACTTCAGATGGGCCTGGACATGCGCTGGCTTGAGCAGGGGGACCTTGTGTGCGCTGCAGGATTTTAATCCATGACGGCGTAGTGTGTTACTAATGGTTTTCATTGAGACTGTGGTTCCAGCTCTCTTCAGGTCATTGACAGGTCCTGCCGTGTAGTTATGGGCTGATCTCTCACCTTCCTCATGATCATTGATGCCCCATGAGGTGAGATCTTGCATGGAGCCCCAGACCGAGGGAGATTGACCATTATCTAAAACTTCTTCAATTTTCTAATAATTGCACCAACAGTTGTCTCCTTCTCACCAAGCTGCTTGCCTTTTGTCCTGTAGCCCATCCCAGCCTTGTGCAGGTCTACAATTTTATCCCTGATGTCCTTACACAGCTCTCTGGTCTTGGCCATTGTGGAGAGGTTGGAGTCTGTTTGACTGAGTGTGGGGACAGGTGTCTTTTATACAGGTAATGAGTTCAAACAGGTGCAGTTGATACAGGTAATGAGTGGAGAACAGGAGTGCTTCTTCTTTTTTCTCTAACAGGTCTGTGAGAGCCGGAATTCTTACTGGTTGGTAGGTGATCAAATACTTATGTTATGCAATAAAATGCAAATTAATTATTTAAAAATTATACAATGTGATTTTCTGGATTTTTGTTTTAGATTCCATCTCTCACAGATGAAGAGTGCCTATGATAAAAATTACAGACCTCTACATGCTTTGTAAGTTGGAAAACCTGCAAAATCGCCAGTGTATCAAATACTTGTTCTCCCCACTGTATATATATACACACACACACACACATATACATGTGTGTATATATATATATATACACACGCCCACATATACAGTATATATATTTTGTTAATATTCATTTTTAACCCACTTGTGGTGATATTAGGAAGAAATAAGCCTTCTTCCTCTAAGCACACCAGCTTCTCTCCCAGATTCTCCACCTCTGAGCTGGTGAATCTGGAAGGGAGATATTTCAGTTGAACGGCTGTGAGATCTTCAGATCTCACTTTTATAAACTGTCCGTTTGTGACAGAACGGTCATGTACTGTGATGAGAAGCGAAGAACATGTTCTCTGCTCCTTATCTCAGCTACATAAACTGGTACACCCCAGAGATCAGCCGTGATCCTGAGGATCACGGCTGATCTTCGTTTTATAAACGGACACCTGTACCCTTACATTTCTTGTTGTACTCTTTGTAAAGTTGGAATGCTGTTGATCCCTCAGCCTTGTATTTTTTGAAGGCCTTCTCCTTTGTGCTTTATGCATTTTTACATTGAAGTTAAGCCACCCAGGACTTTTATTAGCTCTTTTAAATGTATTTCCCATTGGGATGCACTGGCTAATGCCCTTATTTAATATGCTCTTAAAGTATACCCATTTTTCCTCTGTGTTCCTTGTTCCTAATATTTTATCCCAGTTATCCTCTAGCAAGGATTGTAGTTTAGGGAAGTTGGCTCTTATGAGATTTCAGTGTCTTTGTATTCCCCTTATGTTTCCTATTTGTGTGATTTTTACTAAAACGAATTGACCTGTGATCACTGTTTCCTAAATTGTCCCGTGATCAGGTCTGTATTGTTGGTAATCAGTAGGTCTAGTAATGCTTTGTTTCTAGTTGGTGCATTTACCATCTGACCCGTGAAATTGTCCTGCAAGACATTTAGAAACTGGCGAGCCTTAGATTAATGCACGTTTCCTTCCACCCAGTCTATGTCTGGATCTTGCCGCTAATCCAAATTGTGATATGAGGTCCGCCTCCTCCCTCTGGTTAGGGGGCCTATAGAATACTCCCAGTATTACTTTCCCCTTAGTTTCCTCCCTTTGTAGCTCTACCCATAAGGATTCCACCTCCTCCCTTGCTCCCTTAGTGATGTCATCTCTCACATTCACTTTTTTTGATATACAGGCATACCTCTTTTTACCCCCTCTATCCCTGCGATATAGGGAATACCCTTGAATGGTTTCCAGCCAATCATGAGAGATGTCGAACCAAGTCTCTAATTCCTACAAAATCGAAATCCTCCTCGTACAACAGTAGCTCTAGTTCTGCCATCTTGTCCGCCAGACTCCTGGCATTGGTGAACATGCACCGTAGTTTAGACCCGTTGCATACTCTCCTCTTATTGGGTGTTCCGAGATTGCAAATGGGACTTGTTACTATACTTACCTCGGGTTTACCACTAATTCCCCCAATACTACCCTCTGGAATATGTTCATTGCTGACTATCTCTACCTCTGGACCCACCCCGGTCACCTAGTTTAAAAGCCCCTCTAACTTTTCGACCCTCTTCACTCCCAGCAGATCTGCACCTTCCCCATTTAGGTGCAGTCCGTCCCTTCTATAGAGCTGGTAACTAACTGAGAAGTCACCCCAGTTCTCCAGGAACCCAAACCCCTCCTTTCCACACTAGCTCATCAGCCCTCTGCCTTTCTGGTGTGGCTCGAGGTACCGGTGGTATTTCTAAGAATACTACCTTGGAGGTCCTTTTTCTCAATTTAGCTCCTAAGTCCCTGTAGCAAAATACTGAAACTGAGAAATGGTTTGGATCACTTCAAAGGTGACAGCAAAGATTCATTCCAGGAAATGTAGAGACAGAATGTCTACTGATGTCTGAATAAGTAAATTGGGTTAATTGGGGGTCTGAGGTAGCGTTCCATTCATCTATTGTCAGTATGTTAATGACCATCTATTATCTGCTACGGGATGTAATTACACTCCTAGTAATGTGTCTGGCACGGTTTCATTGTTATGGGTAAATATGCAGAGACCAACGTCTCACGCATCCCAGGTGGTTAGAAATAGCCCCAGGTAATTAAATCACTGTCATCTGTTAATTGTTGAAGGGAATGCCCCTGTAAAATGAGTTAAGAAAACCCTTGCATGGGAAATGATATAAAAAGCCAGCCTGGGCAAAATAAAGTGTTGATTTACTCCCAGAACTGTGTGTCGTCCAGTTACTGGGGGGGTAACAGGTTGCCTTGGATAAGTCAGTACTTCCTCAGCTTCAAGGATTTCCCAGCGGACGTTGGAGCTCTGCAACACTGGTGGCAGCAGTGGGATTAAAGCCTTGCAGCAAGAGGAAGCAGCATTCATGCAAATTCGGCTACACGAATGGAAGTGTGAATGGAGACAAACTATGCTGGATTAAAACGAGCAACGTTAAAGGATTTGCTGGAAGCAAGAGGGAAGAGCGCCAGCAATAAAACCAAAGCCGAGCTGATTGCAGAACTGACCGAGGGAGATCGGGCACACAGTATGGCTACAGAAGCCATGGAGACCGAGTTTGACCAAGAAGTGAAACGCAGGCTAGCGTTTTATGGAGAAAACCCCTCCACCGAGCTGGTACAGGCAACGTTAGACCAAGTGGATGCCTTTATCACGGCGAGAGAAGAACGGGAGACCCAACTCCGGCTGGCGGAACAGCGTGCCTCTGAGAGACTGCTAACGACTACACCGGCACCAGAGACAAAACTAAAAGTACCCCATGATGCCTTTAAAAAGTTTGTGGAAGCAGAGGAAGAGATTGATAGCTTCCTGCAGGATTTTGAATGGCAATGCAACCTGTATCAAGTACCCCAGACAGACTGGGTACGGATCTTAGCTGGTAAGCTGTCAGGCCGTGCAGCAGAAGCCTACAGAGCCGTGCCAGAGGAGGAAATCGCAAGCTATAGCTGGGTAAAGGAAGTTATTTTGGCAAGGTATGCCATCACCCCAGAAGCATACAGGAGACGCTTCCGGGACACAAAGAAACAGGAGAAGGACTCCCACACCGAATGGGCTTGCCGAATGCAGAGGGCAGCCCTAGCTTGGCTACAAGCCAGTCAGGCAACCACAGCAGACGCGATCACCCAGCTGATTTTACTGGAGCAATTCTTTAATGGACTAAACCCAGAGGTACAGGAGTGGGTAAGGGATCGCAAACCTACCACTCTCTCGGAAGCGGCCAGGCAAGCTGATGAATATCAAGATGCCCGCTGGCCATCACAGACTAGCTTCCGACCAAGCACCAGACCACTGAACCATAAGCCAGGGCCCCCAGCTACACAACGACCCGGGCTAATCCCTAACTCCCCTGCAAATCGATACCTCGGGCGCAAGGGAGTGCAGTGCTATTCATGCAAGCAATTTGGGCACTATCAGAGAGACTGCACTCAGAACCAGGACCAAGCTGCATGGATTCGACCAGGGCCACCCCCTCCAGCACGGGCTGCCGCTCATTGCTATCACACGGAAGCGGCCCCGGTCAACCGAGGAGCAGGAGAATTGGAGGAACACTGGAGTATCCTACACGAGGCTGACCCAGTACAGGCGGCTACTGACAACAGGCAACACCATCGCCAGTCAGTACAGCTGAACGGGAAGACTGCTCAAGGTCTACGAGATTCCGGCGCCACCCTCACACTGGTCAAACGTCACCTGGTTCCAGAGGCCGACCACACCGGGCGTTCCGTAGTTGTGCGGGTTGCAGGTGGAGCAGTACACAGGCTACCCACGGCAAGAGTACACCTGAACTGGGGTGCCGGCTCTGGATTAATTAAGGTGGGGTTGATCCAGGAACTTCCCGCTGATGTCCTGCTGGGGAACGATCTTGGCCAGTTGACTTCTGCTTTTGCATCAGCCCCGGTTACCAATGAGATCTACCCCGTTACCACCCAGTCCCAGGCCCACACCACGGAAAACAGAGCATCCTCTGAGGCTCGGATGCTTCAATGTTTGGATTGGGCGCGGTATTGAGCCAGGTAGGAGCAGATGGCGGAGAACACCCCGTAGTTTACTTGAGCAGGAAGCTTCTCCCCAGGGAAGTGAGCTACGCCGCCATAGAAAAAGAATGCCTGGCTGTGGTGTGGGCCCTAAAGAAGCTTCAGCCCTACTTGTACGGACAACAGTTCACCCTACTCACAGACCACAACCCGTTGGTATGGCTAAATCGAGTGGCAGGGGACAATGCCCGGTTGTTGCGCTGGAGTCTGGCGTTACAACCGTATGACTTTACTATCCACTACTGACCCGGGAAACAGAACGGCAATGCTGACGGATTATCGCGGCAAACTGAACTGGAAAAGTGATCCGTGAGTACTCTCCGGACATCCCCAAGCCAATCCGTTAAGGATCAGACTGTGTATGCCGGCTTGTGGGTAAGGGGGAGCAGTGTAGCAAAATACTGAAACTGAGAAATGGTTTGGATCACTTCAAAGGTGACAGCAAAGATTCATTTCAGGAAATGTAGAGACAGAATGTCTACTGATGTCTGAATAAGTAAATTGGGTTAATTGGGGGTCTGAGGTAGCGTTCCATTCATCTATTGTCAGTATGTTAATGACCATCTATTATCTGCTACGGCAGTGCTCATCAACCCTGTCCTCAGGGCCCACTAACAGGCCAGGTTTTATGTATTACCTTGGGGAGATGCAGACTAGAATACTGCAATCACTGAGCAGCAAATGAGATCACCTGTGATGTATTTCAGTTATCTTGCAAACCTGGCCTGTTAGTGGGCCCTGAGGACAGGGTTGATGAGCACTGTGCTACGGGATGTAATTACACTCCTAGTAATGTGTCTGGCACGGTTTCATTGTTATGGGTAAATATGCAGAGACCAACGTCTCATGCATCCCAGGTGGTTAGAAATAGTCCCAGGTAATTAAATCACTGTCATCTGTTAATTGTTGAAGGGAATGCCCCTGTAAAATGAGTTAAGAAAACCCTTGCATGGGAAATGATATAAAAAGCCAGCCTGGGCAAAATAAAGTGTTGATTTACTCCCAGAACTGTCTGTCGTCCAGTTACTGGGGGGGTAACAGGTTGCCTTGGATAAGTCAGTACTTCCTCAGCTTCAAGGATTTCCCAGCGGACGTTGGAGCTCCGCAACAGTCCCTAAAATCGTTTTTTAGGACACTCCATCTTCATCTGACTTTGTCATTGGTACCAACATGCACCATGACAGCCGGGTCTTCCCAAGCCCCTCCCAGTAATCTGTCCACCAGATCTGTGATGTGACGAACCCGAGCACCTGGTAGACAACATACAGTTCGGCGCTTCAGGTCTTTGTGACAGATTGCCCTCTCTGTCCTTCGAAGAATTGAGTCCCCTACCACCAGAAACTGTCTTTCCTTTCCCTTGGCTTTACTCCCACCCTCACTGGACGAGTCATTCCCCTGGCAGCTAGGGGAGTCACTCAGCTCCAGCAGTGCTGGTCCCTGACTGGTTTCACCAATGTCACTCAACTGGTTGTACTTCTTGGGATGTTCCAGCCCAGGACCAGCCTCCCTGACTCTTTGTACATAAGTATTCACAGCCTTTTCTCAATACTTTGTTGAAGCACCTTTGGCACCAATTGCAGCCTCAAGTTTTTTGAGTATGATGCTTGGCACACCTATTTTTGGGCATGACGCTTGCCATTCAGGCCAAAGAGTTCAATCTTTGTTTCATCAGACCAGAGAATTTTGTTTGTCATGGCCTCAGTCCTTCAGGTGCCTTTTGGCAAACTCCAGGCGGGCTGTCATGTGCCTTTTTACTGAGGCGTGCCTTCCATCTGTCTACTCTACCATAGAGGCTTGATTGGTGGAGTTCTACAGAGATAGTTGTTCTTCTGGAAGGTTTTCCTCCCAGAAGAACAACCATCTCTGCAGAACTCCTACAATCTGGAACTCTGTCAAAGGGACCATCAGGTTCTTGGTCTCCTCCCTGACTAAGGCACTTCTCCCCTGATTACTTAGATTGGCCAGGTGGCCTGCTCTAGGAAGAGTCCTGGTGATTCCAAACTTCTTCCATTCAGAGGTCACTGTGCTCATTGGGATCTTTAACCACTTAAGGACCGCGCACTGTAGATATACGTAGGCAGAATGGCACGGACAGGCATAATCACCTACCTGTACGTGGCCCTTTAAATGCCTGCCATGTGGTCGGGTGAGGCAGCACGCTCGCAACCGTGCCGCCATCCCCGTGAGTCGGACCGCGGGTCCCGCGGGGATCTCCGCGATCGTCTCACAGAGGTATAGAGCAGGGAGATGCTTGTGTAAACAAGCATCTCCCTGCTCTGCCTAGTGACAATGCCACTGATCTCGGCTCTGTGTACTCGGAGCGGAGATTGGTGTCATGTGACACAGAGCCCACCCCCCCCTCAGTTAGAATCACAATGCAGGGAACACTTAACCCCTACAGCGCCACCTAGTGGTTAACCCCATTCACTGCCGGTGTCATTTTCACAGTAATCAGTGCATTTTTATAGCACTGATCGCTGTGAAAATGACAATGGTCTCAAAAATGTGTCAAAAGTGTCCGATGTGTCCGCCATAATGTCGCAGTCACGAAAAAAATCACTGATCGCCGCCATTACTAGTAAAAAAAAAAAATGCCATAAAACTATTTTGTAGACGCTATAACTTTTGCGCAAACCAATCAATAAACGCTGATTGCGATTTTTTTTACCAAAAATATGTAGAAGAATATGTATCGGCCTAAATTTATTATAGCAAAAAGTAAAAAATATTGCATTTTTTCAAAATTGTCGCTCTATTTTTGTTTATAGCGCAAAAAATAAAAACCGCAGAGGTGATCAAATACCACCAAAAGAAAGCTCTATTTGTGGGAAAAAAAGGTAAATTTTCTTTGGGAGCCACGTCATTTGACCGCGCAATTGTCAGTTAAAGCGAAGCAGTGCCGAATCGCAAAAAGTGGCCTGGTCTTTAACCAGCCAAAATGGGCTGGGGCTTAAGTGGTTAATGCTGCAGAAATTTTTCTGTGCCTCCATACAATCCTATCTCGGAAATCTACAGACAATTCCTTGGTCTTCATCATGGCTTGGTTTGTGCTCTGACATGCACTGTTAACTGTGGGACCTTATAAAAACAGGTGTATGCCTTTTCAAAACATGTCCAATCAACTGAATTTTCCACAGGTGGACTCCAATCAAGTTGTAGAAACATCTCAAGGATGATCAGTGGAAACGGGATACACCTGAGCTCAATTCTGAGTGTCATGGCAAAGGCTGTGATTACTTGTGTACATGTGATTTTTTTTTTTTTTTTATAAATTTGCAAAGATTTTAAACAAACTTCTTTCACGTTGTTATTATGGGGTATTTATTGTTTGTAGAATTTTGAGGGAAATAATTAATTTAATTTTGGAATAAGGCTGTAACATAACAAAATGTGGAAAAAGTGAAGTGCTGTGAATACTTTCCGTATGCACTCCATTTGTCAGTGGTTATGTGAAGGATAGAATTACAGTTCAATAACCAAGCTAGTTGCACCTAATAAAAAATATTTTCTTGTCCACTGCAAAGTTGCAAAATATGCAGGATGTCCAGCAGAGGGAGGCAAAGACTCGCCAACCTAGAAACAATACTTGCCTGTAAGGTCACAGTCTAAAGTGTTTTTGCATGAATACCTTGTTTATCAAAATATCTTTAGTGAGGTAATATTTTCCACTGCACTTGTAAGGTAAAAGGCTGAAATTAAAGCCAGCTGACAATCTAAATTGCTCCATTCTCATGAATATTAACCTACAGGAAAAACTACATTTTAAAAAATACATTTAACACGTCTATTAATCCACACAACCACCCCTATAGTCTGAATTTTCATGAGGAAAACGATTTGGAATAAAAGGTTTTAACAACACTTAAGGAAAATTCCCCCATAAAAGTAAATTATTCTTCTATATAAGCCTTTTTTTATTTATTATAATTTTTTAAATTTTGCAGTTTTATTGTAAATTTACCTTTCCATTTTGTGTTGCAGTGATTATTTTTGAAACTGCTAAAAAACAAACCAAAATAAACACGCTACGCTTGAGCGTGACATCTTTTCAGTCATGGCAACACTGGATATTCTATTCACTTTTTGTGTCCGTAAGTAATACTGTTCGAGAAATATGGGGGCTGCCAATTCTGACCTTCTAAACATACTAGCTGACTGTTCAGATTTGTTATCTTCAGTACTTCAAGAAGTTCACCTTTTAAAAAAATAAAAATAAATGCACATTTTTTTCAGGTAAAAAAAGTGCATTTATTAAAGAGAAACAAATTTGACTTCACCCACTATACATATACAGTGGAACCTTGGATTACGAGCATAATCCGTTCCAGGAGAATGCTCGTAATCCAAAGTACTCGCATATCAAAGCGAGTTTCCCCAAAAATAATTAGTTCCGCATTGACTTCAATGGTATGCAATACTGCATGCGGCCAGAGGCGGGAGGGCGCCGGAGAGCCTTGGAAACGGCATGAAAGGCCCGAGGACACTTCGGCTGACCTCAGCAAACCTCGGAAAGACTTCGTTCACGAGCCTTTCCGAAGTCAGCCGAACTGTCCTCTGGCCTTTCCGGCCGTTTCCGAATGCCGCCGATCGGCGCCATTCAGCTCTGGCGCCCCCCCACCTCAGGCTAAACGTGGTACTGCACCCGCTTTTTGCCTGTATCCTGCTCGTTTTGCGAGACAACACTCGCAAACCGAGTTAGGATTTTAGCAGATACAGTGCTTGTATTGCGAAACGCGCGTTAACCGCGTTACTAGCAAACCGAGGTTCCACTGTACTGTATACTTGAGAAAAGATTGCGGGTTGAATGTATTCAAGATTTCCCGACAGAATTCCTCTCAGGCTGCCTTGCATACACACGCTCAGACAAAAGTCCGTCCAAAGCGCGGTGACGTACAACACGTACGACGGCACTATAAAGGGGAAGTTCCATTCCAATGGCGCCACCCTTTGGGCTGTTTTTGCTGATCCTCGTGTTAGTAAAAGTTTGGTAAGAGACGATTTGCGCTTTTCAGCCTCGTGATTTTCAGTCCGTTACAGCGTGATGAATGTGCTATCTCCATTCCGAACGCTAGTTTTACCAGAAAGAGCGCTCCCGTCTCATACTTGATTCTGAGCATGCGTGTTTTTCTGCCTGTCGGAAAACCATACAGACGGACGGATTTCCCGCTTGGATTACTCTTTCGTTCATGGACCGACACAGCTTCCAATTGACAAGTGGGTATTATCCGTTAATTAGGAGTGACTAAGCAGAAAAAAACTTGTAAAAAGTGTTGCATCACACCTTCTACAGTACCGCCCAGGGGGCGGGCCCTCTGGGTATATCACCTCACTCTGCATCTCACAGATCAGTTTTTTTCTGTCTAGGAAGGAGTAGGACATGGCTCCCTTCGGGCCCATTGGTCCAGGGAATTTTTTTTCTAGATCTTGTTTTTTGTTTCCTGCGATCTTCGATCAACTGCCGACTGGGTGACAGGCTGGATCCTCGATCCTTGTAGTCTCCCCAGTTCGGCCATCGAGCTTGTGCCGACCCTAGCTACGCGCTGGGTTTTCCACGACATGCCAGTTGCTCTACGTATGGCTGGTGAGACGACGCTCCAAGGCTTGCTGCGGACCGCTCAGCTTCGGCTGACCTTACGGCCGAGTCGCAGGAGCCTGTCCGGTGAGCTTACGCTCTAAGGCTTGCATCGGACCGCTCAGCTTCAGCTAACCTTACGGCCGAGTCGCAGTAGCCTGTCCGGTGAGCACTCCACGGCATGCATATGATCGCTCCCGAGGGTTCAATCACAGCATGCCTGGCCGACAGTCACCTCTGTGTGCGTATGATGATCTGTCCGGAATGTCTTCCAGCAGGATTCAGCAGGAAGGGTAAGTAGCTCCCCTGCTTCGGCACGGTGACTTGGCTGGACATTCCTGGAGAGATCAAGTAAGTGGTTGTGACCCCTTTCTTTCCTCTCTCCCTGCCCTCCCTCCTCCCTGGGCTTTAGCTAAGGTTGCTGGGGGTCACCTGGGGGGCTCCATCTGGAGCGGGACTGCGCTGTGTATCATTTTTTTTAAAATGTCATTTTGCTTACCTGTGTGTCTGTGTGCTTCTCCCTCCATGCTGTCGGCGGCCATTTTGCGGTGGTCCATGCTGTTTTTGGCCTCTAGTGACTGTCCAGTGGCCATTTTCTTGTGGTTTCGCGCCAACAGCTGTAGATCGCCTCTCCGCGGCCATTTTCTTGTGGTTCGCGCCCGTTTTGGCCTCTACCGACTGTTCGGCGGCCATGTTTCCTAGGATTCATGCCTGTATGTATAGATCGCCGCTCGGCAGCCATCTTTTTGTGGTCTGCGGCTGCTTTGGCCTCTATATTCGGCCCGACGGCCATTTTCTTAGAGCCCACATTGTTCAATACAGCCGCTATGCGGCTAATGCGGTAGTCTCCGGCCTCTAGGGTGCATGTCACTGGCGCAAAATTCACACAGGGAACACTGATGAGAATCAGACTGACAAAGGCAGCGGTGGAATGGCATCACAGGCGGAGCACACGGCAGCATAGCGGTACCGTTCCAAAGGTGGTGAGTCCTCTGGGAGACCCTGCATCTCTGAAGCAGCTAGGAGGGTGGCCCATGATACCTTGCCTGGAGCCCTGTGGGTGTCAGCGCGTGGGTCAGCAGGACGTCTGAAGCAGACGTTTGTTTCCCCTGAAACACCTGACTTGTTAGCTGGTGCCCCTGATGTATCTGTGGACGCTATGTCTGTTGCCAGGGTGGAAGCGGCACACGGGAACACGGGGGGTAGTAAACGCCCCCGTCCCCTGCAATCTTCCGGAGATAAGTCTGATGCAGAACCAGGTCCAGCTATGGCTCATGGCCCTGATTCTGAAGCATCAGAGACTGCAGACCGCGACCGATCGGACAGTGAGAATGCTCCAAGTCCAGGTCAGCACGCAAGAAGGCTTTGGTATCTGACCTTTGTTTGCAGTGCGGAATACGCTAAAAATAGAGATGCTGCAGAAACAGCAGAGATACAGGTCCCCTTTGGGTTCCGTTAGCCTTGATAAGCTCTTGTACAAGTAGTGGGAAGACCCACTGAGGATTTTTTTGCAGCCCCAAAATGTTTTATTTATTTAATTTTGTTGGGCAGTCTGGTAACCCTTGGGAAGAGTCCCGAAAGGATGCACCTCCCCCCCCCCCCCCGATAGTGTACCCCCCTGTGTTCAAACTTTACAAGTTACCACAATTTCAGTGGAAGGGGCTCCTATCTTTAGGGACACTCGCTACCTATATACAGGGGGGCTCAACGGAACGCTCAGCAGGGCTGGGGGTGTTTTGATTTCTCAGACACTGAATGAGTAGGCAAAGATGTTACTCCAGGGGTTAAAGGCCCGGGAGGCTCCGCCGAACGAGGTAGCTCTGGTCGACCAGCTGGTACAGGACCTTGAGTCTGTCTGCAAGTCAGACATGGATACTATCCCCTTGCTGCCTTGGGCATGCGGTGGCGCTAAGCCATCTGATCTGGTCTGCGGACCAATCTTCCAAGGCCCTGTGGGATCTGCCCTTTTAGGGCGACAGACTTTTTTGGGGCCTCTCTGGATGACCTCAGTAAAGATGCCCCAGGAGGTAAGAGCACGTTGCTCCCACAATCCTAAGAAGGTAAGGAGCCACGCCATAGGCAAGGGCCCTCCTTACCCCGCACAAGTGGTCTTTCGCCCGCCTAGTGCGGCAAGTTAACGACCCCAGGCCGATAAAGCGCCTGCTGAGGGACAGAAGCGTCCCTGGGTTCGCAAGTCCAACCTTGCTTGCCTACCGAACAGATTTTTTCCCTCGAAACCGCCAGCTTCAACCGACTCGTTGGGAAGTCCTATATAGGGCGGTTCAAGATCTGCTGATACGCAGGATGGTGCTTCCTGTCTCAGTACAGAAAAGGATTCAAGGGTTCTACTCTATCTGTTCGTAGTGCTGAAAACGCAAGGTTGTCGCCGCCCTCCATCCGGGGGATTTTCTGGCATCCTTGACGTCTAGGATACATGCTTGCATGTCCCCAGATGCACCAGGCATCAGAGATGCCTGAGTTGGTGGCCGGGGCAGACCACTACCAATGGTAGCTCTCCCCTTTGGCCTAGCATCGGCACCAAGGGTCTTCACCAAGGTGCTTACCCTGATGCTGGCCCTACTAGACAGCGTGGCATCGCTATCATGGGCAATTTGGACGATCTTCTTCTGAGGGTCACTTCAAACTCAAATCTAGAAGTGAGCAAGTCAATAACCTGTCAGACCCTCCGATGCTTGGTTGGGTGCTGAACACTCAGAAGTCAGTATTGGTAACCTCCTTTGAGGCGGTACCATAGGCACTATTCACTAGTTCACACACTAGTGTTACAGAAGGTAACTCTGTCCTGAAGGGTCAAGTGCCCTTCATCCCTGGATTATTAAAATCCGGGTAAGCCACCTAATCAGGACCTCCCTAGTCGGTGGCCGACATCACAGGCATTTCTGTCTGGGAAGTCGTTCCTTCCTCTTTACTGGATGGTGGTCACGGCGGACACCTGTCTTCCCGGTTACAGAGCTCAGTCAACCTGGGTCGCTGGACTTCGGAGGAATCCCATTGCAGATCATTGGCCCGTAAACCGGGTCTCACATTGTCTCAGAGGCTACAAGGGCATCCAGTCAGAATCCAGTCGGACAAACACCACAGTGTGGCGTATGTCAAACATCAAGGAGGAACAAGCAGCTCTGCTGCAGCATCGGAGGTCGCTCACCTCCTAATGGGGGCAGAAAGGAGCATACCAGGCCTGTCGGGCCTTATACATTCCGGGTGTGGAAAACTGACAGGCGAACTGCCTGAGTTGCCAGGCTGGACCAAAGAGAATGGTCTTTACACCCTGAGGCCTTTCAGCTCTTTTACCAGAAGGGAGGCACGCTAGTCGTATATCTCCTGGCTCCTCGACTCAATCGGAAGGTATTGAGGTTTGTGGCCAGGCCTAGAGACCCAAGGGCAACATGGCGGATGCGTTGGTGGCACCGTGGAGTCAGTACAGGCTAATCTAAGCCTTCCTTCCTCTGAAGCGCTTCCTTATCTGCTTCGCAGACTGGAGGCAGAGAGGATTCCAATGGTCTTAATTGCTCTCGAGTTGCCCTCGGCGTTCTTGGTACGCCGATCTAGTGCGTCTGGTAGCAGATGCCTTTTTGACATCTACCGTCAAGGAGGACCTTCTGTCGCAAGGTCCCATACGCCATCCTGTCTTTTACAGTCACTGGCTTAAGGACATGGCTTGAGAGCCAGGTACTAAGAGACCGGGGCCTGTCAGACTCGGTATCTCTACCATAAGGAGTGCGCGGAAATCATCCTCTAAGAAGATCTACCGTCACACCTGGAAGACCTACAGATCCAATTGTGAGGAAATGAGGTGGCATCCGCGTACTTATTTGGTTCCAGAGTCCTGCTGTTCTTCAGCAGGGAACGGGCCAAGAATTTTACTTAAGTACAATTAGGGGGCAGGTATCTGCCCTGGCTGTCCTTTTTTCAACGAACCCTGGTGACTCACTTTCTAGTGAGAACGTTTGTACAGTGGGTTCGGCAGGCGGCCCCTCCGGGCCACCTTTCACTACCTCCGTGGGGCTTGTGTAGCAGACGTCTTTTTGGCGTCTACCACTAAGAGAGGATCTGCTGTCGCAGGGTCCCAGACGCCATCCTGCTTGCAGGCAATAGCTTCAAGGGCATGGCCTCCAAGTGCCTCAGAAACCACTGTTTAAGAACTTCAGGGAAATTCCCTTGTTGACACTTTTTCAGTAAGTGGCCCCTTTTAGTGGCTGTTACGGGTTTCTGAGCAGGCAGTCTTGTCATGCAAGCCTCCCTATCTGATCGTCCACAAGGATAAGGTGGTGCTGCGTCTGCAGCCTTCTTTGTTTCCTTCTCAAGGAAGACATTGTACTGCCATCCTTGTGTCCTCATTCGTCGCCTAAAGAGACAACGTTGCATTCTTTGGACGTTGTCCAAACTTTAAGAGAATGCTTGTCTGGTACTGCTCCGTTCCGGAGTCCAGACTCACCGTTTGTTCGACGGCTGGTCCCAAGTAGGGCCCAGCGGTCTTGTCGGCCACCATCTCTAGGTGGATCCGACAGATCAGGATCAGGCTTACGCCATGAAGAGTCAGGCGCCTCCCTTTCCCGGCGCATTCGACCAGAGCAAGAGGTACCTCTTGGTGCCATGTCAGTAAGACGGTTGTCTGAGCTGGAAGCCTTATTATGCAAGGCTCCATATCTGATCTTCCACAAGGATAGGTGGTGCTGCGTCCGCAGCTTTCTTCTTCCATCTCAAGGAAGACATTGTACTGCCATCCTTGTGTACTCATCTGTCGAATCCTAGGAGACGACGTTGTATATTTTGGATGCTGTCTGAGCTCTGAGAGCATCAAGCGTCTGTTTTCACAGGTGTAAGACGGCGACCTGCTCGTCTGTTCACACTTTCACTAAACTTTACAAGTTGATGTGTGTGCATCTTCGGATGCTTCTTTCGGCCGCAAGGTATTGCGGCTGTTTAGAGTTGCAACTCCACTGTTGAGGAGCTCTTTTTTGTTGGGGTGAAGTTTTAATGCTGTTCCCACCCCTCGTTTTTTTACACTGCTTTGGGACGTCCCACTTGTCAATTGGAAGCTGTGTCGGTCCATGAACGAAAGAGTAAATAGGATTTTTTAGTCACAGTAAAAAAAAATTCTCTGAGTTCATGGACCGAGCTATGAGTAAGCGTCAATTCGTGACGTGAAACGCGTTAGCCACCCTTCCATGCATGCACACTATCTGCATTTGTTGTTTTGGATTTATGGATTTATTTTGAATTTGGATTTTTTACCTGAAATTTTGGAATAAATAACTGTCTATACAGAGTGCGGCAGTCCAGGGTTTCTTTTTCTCCCATGCAACAGCACCCACCCCTCTTATAAGTTTGCACTGCTTTTTGATGAACTGATCTGCGGGATGCAGAGTGAGGGGATATACCCAGAGGGCCCGCCCCCTGAGCGGTACTGTAGAAGGTGTGATGCAACACTTTTTACAAGTTTTTTTCTGCCTAGTCACTCCTAATTAACGGATAATACCCACTTGTCAATTGGAAGCTGTGTCGGTCCATGAACTCCTCAGAGAAAAGGATTTTACGGTGAGTAAAAAATACTATTTTTTGGCCTGACGGGAAAAAAGAGATCCTGATCTCTTTTTTTGTCCGGCAGTTTTCTTTCGGAAAAACTGCGATGAAGCATACACACGACCGGGATTTCCGACCAGAAGCTCTCATAGCAGTTTTCCCGTCGGGAAAAAACGGTCGTGTGTACGAGGCATAAAAAGGAAATCAACTGCCATAACCCAAAACTCTCCAAGACCTATTTCATATACACTGTATTGTGTCAGATGGTATTGAAGAGCTTTAATTGCCTCCTGCTTTGGCTGCGAGTAGAACTCCACATCCCTTTGCTGTTGAAGATTAGCGATAAAACTCCAGCCCGGCTGCACTTCTCCTGGAGCCCTCCAACCAACCTGGGTGTTTCTGGCAAATCCGTACAAAGCCATGACTGCAGGTCCACCATGTAGGCAACAGGTAAGTCGTTGGGTCTGAGTTTAACTAGCGGCTCCCCGCAATGCCCACACATGAACGCTCACAGCTGTCATGGGTCTCTTGCAGTCTGGGCACACTAAGTACAGTCTCTCTCCATCATCCCTAGAGCAAACCCTCCTCGGTGCTCTAAACGATCTCCAGTGTCCACCATCCAATTCTGTCTCACAGGCTTATGCTCCTGTGGCTCAGCCATCTCCACTAGTGATGAGCCGAACACCCCCGGGTTCGGTTCGCACCAGAACCCGCGAACGGACCGAAAGTTCGTACGAACATTAGAACCCTATTAAATACAATGGATGCGAACGTTCGAATTCTAAAGTGCTAATTATAACGACTATTATGCATGTTATTGTCCTAAAAAGGGTTTGGGAACCCGGGTTCTGCACCAGGGGACATGTATCAATGCAAAAAGAAGTTTTGAAAACGGTTGTTTTTCGGGAGCAGTCATTTTAATGATGCATAAAGTGAAAAAAAAAAAGTCAAATATTCCTTTAAATATCGTACCTGGGGGGTGTCTAAAGTATGCCTGTGAAGTGCCACGTGTTTCCCGTGTTTAGAACTGTCCCTGCACAAAATGACACTTCTAAAGGAAAAAAAAGCCATTTAAAACTGCTTGCGGCTTTAATGTAATGTCTGGTCCTGGTAATATGGATGAAAATGTTTAAGAAAAATGGCATAGCTACCCCATGACCCCCCCCCCCTACCCCAGCCCATTACCAGCCCCTTTGGGTCTTGTATGGATATTAAGGGGAACCCCGCACATAAAATAAAAAAGGCCCTATATACTCTGAACAGCCGTATACAGGCGGTGCATACAAGACAGGGACTGTAGGTTTGTTCTTATGTAGAATCTGTTTGTAATTTTGAACAGGTACATTGTTTAAGTGTAGCTCCAGCCCAAAAATCTATTTTTAAACTTTTTGGAAAACATAGGTAAGGGTTATCACCCCTGTAACATTTGTTTTGCTGTCTGTGCCCCTGTTCAGAACATTTCACCTCACTTTCCGTCCCAATGACAACTGTTTTTGAAATGTGGTGTTTTTCTTGAAACAAGGATTGCTGATAAAGCATCAGTACAGAGGAGACACCTTTCTCCCATATTAATTCTTACAGGAGAGAATTTTCCTTCCAAGGGGTAGATTTCCTCTCACTTCCTGTTGTCTTCTTGCGTTTGCAAGTAGGAGTCGTTTGTAAGTTGGATGTTTGAAAGTAGGGACCTGCCGTATATACTCTGCAGAAATAGGCCCCTTAGTTGTTGGTGTTGGCACAACACTGTAAGCACTCACAGTTACTCTTGGTTGGTGCTGGAACGCCCTGCTGTCAACTATTATATCAGGAATTTTAATTACATATAATTGTTGAACAGTGGTAGTAAAAATTGGGCCTTTGATGGTGGTGCTGGTGCCACAACACTGTAAGCCCTGACAGTTACTCTTGGTGGGTGCAGCAATGGGCCCTGCTGTGAATTATTAGATCAAGAATTGTAATTGCATGCCCCTGTTGAACAGGGGCTGAAAAATTGGGCCTTTCGTGGTGGTGGTGGTGGTGGTGGTGTTGCCACAACACTGTAAGCCCTTAGAGTTACTCTTGGTGGGTGCAGGAATGGGCCCTGCTGTGAATTATTAGATCAAGAATTGTAATTACATGCCCCTTTTGAACAGGGGCTGAAAAATTGGGCCTTTCGTGGTGGTGGTGGTGGTGGCGTTGCCACAACACTGTAAGCCCTCAGAGTTACTCTTGGTGGGTGCAGCAATGGGCCCTGCTGTGAATTATTAGATCAAGAATTGTAATTACATGCCCCTGTTGAACAGGGGCTGAAAAATTGGGCCTTAGGCACTGGTGGCACAACACTACAACCCCTCACAGATACTGTACTTGGAGCACAGCAATGAGCCCTGTTGCAAAGTATTGCTTCAAAAATTGTAATGACACGCCCCTGTTAAACAGGGGCTGAAAAATTGGGCCTTAGGCACTGGTGGCACAACACTCCAACCCCTCACAGATACTGTACTTGGAGCACAGCAATGAGCCCTATGGCAAATTATTGCTAAAAAAATTGTAATTACACGCCCCTGTAAAACAGGGGCTGAAAAATTGGGCCTTAGCCACTGGTGGCGGCACCCATAAACAAAAATGATCTTCCAAGCTATCATCATCAATCGTATCATTGAGGACTCGGAGGAGGAGGATAGCCAGTCAACATAACAGCACAGGCACTCAGCATCAGCATCAGTCTTGAAGGGATGTGACATGTTAAAATCAATTAGTCTGTTATATCAGCATCAGGTGTGTGGTAGCTGGTGGTGATCCAAGACTGGTTCATCTTGATGAAAGTCAGTCGATCAACCGAGTCGGTGGACAGGCGCACCCTGTGATCCGTGACAAATCCTCCAGCAGCACTGAATGTGCGTTCCGAAAGAACGCTGGATGCAGGACAGGCCAGTAGCTCAATTGCATACTGTGCAAGCTCTGGCCAGTGATCCATCCTCAAGACCCAGTAAGCCAGAGGATTTTCGGTGGGGAAGGTGTCCAAGTCTGACCTTGCCCCTAGATATTCCTGCACCATGTTTATCAGACGCTGGCGATGGTTGCTGGAACCGATCATACTTTGGGGCTGCGGACTAAAGAATTGTCTGAACGCATCGGTCAGACGGCCACCTTCCCCACCGCTCCTTCTTTGACTGGCCGAAGCCTCAGCAACTCGTTGTCCAGGACCAGGAGTTTGTAACCTCCCAGTCTCTGGGAACGCATTGCACAGACCTTTCTGCAAGGCCTCCCGGAGTTGTCTCATCCTCTGCTCCCTCTGCGACGGTAACATAAGGTCCGAAACCTTACCCTTGTACCGTGGATCAAGGAGAGTGGCCAGCCAGTAATGGTCCCTCTCCTTGATCCGAAGAATACGAGGATCCTTCCGCAGACTTTGCAGGATCAGGGAGGCCATGCAGCGTAGGTTTGCTGAGGCATTCGGTCCAGAGTCCTCTGGGTCACTAAGGACGACATGATCCGCAGCCACCTCCTCCCAGCCACGTACAAGTCCACTGGTTTCTTGGGACTGTAAATCATCCCTAAAAGACTGCTGCTGATGATGCTGAGTGCCAGCCTCCACCTCCATGCTGACACAATCCTCCTCCTCCTCCTCCTCCTCCTCCTCCTCCTCTTCCTGTGCGATGGGTGGGACAGAAGGAACACTGTCTGGGTAAAGGGGGCCTTGAGAGGCAAGGAAGTCCTCCTCTTACTGCCTCTGTTCTGCCTCAAGTGCCCTGTCCATTATTCCATGCAGCGTGTGCTCCAACAGGTGGACAAGAGGTACAGTGTCACTGATGCATGCACTGTCACTGCTCACCATCCTCGTGGCCTCCTCAAATGGTGCCAGGACAGTGCATGCATCCCTGATCATGCCCCACTGCCGTGGAGAAAAAAACCAAGCTCCCCTGACCCTGTCCTGGTGCCGTAGTCGCACAGGTACTCATTGATGGCCCTCTGCTGCGTGTGCAGCCGCTGCAGCATGGCCAACGTTGAGTTCCACCTGGTGGGCATGTCACATATAAGGCGGTTCTTGGGCAGGTTCAACTCCTTTTGCAGCTCAGCCAGGCGAGCACTGGCATTATAGGATCTGCGGAAATGCACACAGACTTTCCTGGCCTGCCTCAGGACATCCTGTAAGCCCGGGTACCTGCCCAAGAACCGCTGCACCACCAGGTTAAGGACGTGAGCCACACAGGGCACATGGGTCAGTTGTCCCTGTCGGAGGGCGGAGAGGAGGTTGGTGCCATTGTCGCAAACCACCATTCCTGGCTTAAGCTGGCGTGGCGTCAACCACCTCTCGGCCTGGCCCTGCAGAGCAGACAGGACCTCTGCCCCAGTGTGGCTTCTGTCCCCCAAACACACCAGCGCAAGCACGGCATGGCATCTTTTTGCCTGCGTACTTGCGTAGCCCCTTGAACGGCTACGGAGCACCGCTGGTTCAGAGGACAAACCACAGGAAGAGGCCATGGAGGAAGAAGAAGAGGAGGGGGTGGAGGAGAGAGGTGTGTCACAACCAGTAGTAGCATTTTGGAGGCGTGGCGGTGGAACAACCTCCAACACTACTGCACCTTGTCCTGCATCCTTCCCAGCTGCCAAAAGAGTGACCCAATGGGCCGTGAAAGAAAGGTAACGTCCCTGTCCATGCCTGCTGGACCATGAGTCAGCGGTAATATGCACCTTACCGCTGACCGCCCTGTCCAGCGAGGCCAAGACATTGCCTTCCACATGCCGGTAGAGAGCCGGAATAGCCTTCCGTGAGAAAAAGTGGCGTTTGGGAACCTGCCACTGAGGAACCGCACATTGCACAAACTCACGGAAGGGGGCCGAGTCTACCAACTGAAAAGGCAGCAGTTGAAGCGCTAGCAATTTAGCCAAGCTAGCATTCAACCGCTGGGCATGTGGATGGCTGGGAGTGAACTTCTTTCGACGGTCCAGCAGCTGGGGCAGGGAAATTTGCCTGCTAGAATCGGACGTCGGTGTACTGCTAGCAGAGTGGCCGCAACTACTTGGCTGTGACGCACCTAATTCTACACCTTCATTCCTCTCAGTGCATGTTTCAGAGAGGACTGAAGTTATAGTGGGGTTGGAGATCCCAGCTGATGCGGTGCAAGGAGAGGTCCGCTTTGTTCTTTGGTGTGGGTCTTTGAGGTAGGCTTGCCAACGAGCTGCATGGCAGGTCAACATATGTCTGGTCAGGCATGTGGTACCCAAGCGGCTGATGTTTTGGCCACGCGATATACGCTTGAGACATATGTTGCAAACAGCAGCTGTGCGATCTGATGCACTAGCCTCAAAAAAGGCCCACACCAAAGAACTTTTTGAATGACGGGCAGAGGCAGCGCCCTGCACAGGCGGAGCTCTGCGGTGTGATTCCATCGGTGTACTGCCCTTACGCTGGCCACCAAAAGGCATCCTGCCTCGTTGGAGATGTGCCTCCTCCTCATCCTCCTCCTCCTCCTCTCTCCTATTAGGCACCCACGTGGAGTCAGTGACCTCATCATCCCCTCTCTCCTCATCACTGGAGCCAATCTGGCAGTATGCTGCAGCTGCTGGAACATGACTGCCAGATTGGTGTCCTTCTTGAGCATCCCCTCTGTCTGCTCTCACGCTACTGCCTTCCTGTAGCTGGGTTTCATCATCAGACCCTTCGAAACGCTGGGCATCCTCCTGGAGCATGTACCCAACACTGTGCTCAAACAGTTCGGGGGACTCCTCAGGAGGAGGACATGGTGGGTCTAGGGAAGGAGTGACTGATGATGAGTCTGACATTGATACCAGGGAAGAGGACGCTTTGGCAGCTGCTTTGCCAGTACCCTGAGCCTGGGTGAGAGAGGATGAGGAGGAGGAGGAGGGCTTGGTCATCCACTCTACCAAGTCTTCGGCATGATGTGGCTCAACATGTCCAGCTGCCGAAAAGAAGGACAAGCGTGTCCCATGGCCATGTGCTGATGACAATGCACCGCGTCCACGACCAGCACTGTTGCCCCCAGACACAGAGCCTGCTTGCCCTCTTTTATTGCCTCCTGACTGTCTGCCTCTCCTTGTTTGCCTTCCAGACATTCTAATAGATGGCCTGCAGGGAGATGGGAAAAAAGCAATAAGGGCTACCTTCAGGTGTCCTTCTCTGTCCCTTTACTTAAGGATTTCTAAATATGGTTGAGGATGATTGCTTTCGCACAGAATAGCACAACGACAATTTCCCTGACTGTCCAAAAAACAAGGATTTCAAAGATGGTTGATGAGGAATGCTTTAGCACAGTATAGCACAAGGAGAATTTCCCTCACTGTCCTTCCCTGTCCCTAGAAACAAGGATTATCACAGTGAAAGAAACTGACACTCTTCCTACCTATAGTTTTCTGTCCCTAGAAAAAATGTTTTTTTAAAGATGGTTGATGATCAATGCTTTAGCACACTATAGCACAAGGAGAATTTCCCTCACTGTCCTTCCCTGTCCCTAGAAACAAGGATTATCACAGTGAAAGAAACTGACACTCTTCCTACCTATAGTTTTCTGTCCCTAGAAAAAATGTTTTTTTAAAGCTGATTGATGATCAATGCTTTAGCACACTATAGCACAAGTAGAATTTCCCTCACTGTCCTTCCCTGTCCCTAGAAACAAGGATTATCACAGTGAAAGAAACTGACACTCTTCCTACCTATAGTTTTCTGTCCCTAGAAAAAATGTTTTTTTAAAGCTGATTGATGATCAATGCTTTAGCACACTATAGCACAAGTAGAATTTCCCTCACTGTCCTTCCCTGTCCCTAGAAACAAGGATTATCAAAGTGAAAGAAACTGACACTCTTCCTACCTATAGTTTTCTGTCCCTAGAAAAAATGTTTTTTTAAAGATGGTTGATGATCAATGCTTTAGCACACTATAGCACAAGGAGAATTTCCCTCACTGTCCTTCCCTGTCCCTAGAAACAAGGATTATCACAGTGAAAGAAACTGACACTCTTCCTACCTATAGTTTTCTGTCCCTAGAAAAAATGTTTTTTTAAAGCTGATTGATGATCAATGCTTTAGCACACTATAGCACAAGTAGAATTTCCCTCACTGTCCTTCCCTGTCCCTAGAAACAAGGATTATCACAGTGAAAGAAACTGACACTCTTCCTACCTATAGTTTTCTGTCAATAGAAAAAATGTTTTTTTAAAGACGGTTGATGATCAATGCTTTAGCACACTATAGCACAAGGAGAATTTCCCTCACTGTCCTTCCCTGTCCCTAGAAACAAGGATTATCACAATGAAAGAAACTGACACTCTTCCTACCTATAGTTTTCTGTCCCTAGAAAAAATGTTTTTTTAAAGCTGATTGATGATCAATGCTTTAGCACACTATAGCACAAGTAGAATTTCCCTCACTGTCCTTCCCTGTCCCTAGAAACAAGGATTATCACAGTGAAAGAAACTGACACTCTTCCTACCTATAGTTTTCTGTCCCTAGAAAAAATGTTTTTTTAAAGCTGATTGATGATCAATGCTTTAGCACACTATAGCACAAGTAGAATTTCCCTCACTGTCCTTCCCTGTCCCTAGAAACAAGGATTATCACAGTGAAAGAAACTGACACTCTTCCTACCTATAGTTTTCTGTCCCTAGAAAAAATGTTTTTTTAAAGACGGTTGATGATCAATGCTTTAGCACACTATAGCACAAGTAGAATTTCCCTCACTGTCCTTCCCTGTCCCTAGAAACAAGGATTATCACAGTGAAAGAAACTGACACTCTTCCTACCTATAGTTTTCTGTCCCTAGAAAAAATGTTTTTTAAAGCTGATTGATGATCAATGCTTTAGCACACTATAGCACAAGTAGAATTTCCCTCACTGTCCTTCCCTGTCCCTAGAAACAAGGATTATCACAGTGAAAGAAACTGACACTCTTCCTACCTATAGTTTTCTGTCCCTAGAAAAAATGTTTTTTTAAAGCTGATTGATGATCAATGCTTTAGCACACTATAGCACAAGGAGAATTTCCCTCACTGTCCTTCCCTGTCCCTAGAAACAAGGATTATCACAGTAAAACACACTGACACTCTCCCTACCTATAGTTTTCTGTCCCTAGAAAAAATGATTTTTTAAAGATGGTTGATGATCAATGCTTTAGCACACTATAGCACAAGGAGAATTTCCCTCACTGTCCTTCCCTGTCCCTAGAAACAAGGATTCGCACAGTAAAACACACTGACACTCTCCCTACCTATCCTTCTCTTTCCCTAAACTAAAGGAATCCAGGTTAAGCAAGAAAAAAAAATGTCACTGTCCCTGCCTATGCTTCTCTTTCCCTGCTCCGGAACACACTACACTAGGCCGCCGTGCTGGCGGCCTTTTATAGTGTGGGGCGTGTACTAAACACACTCAGCAATAATTGGCCACAGGCATCCAGCCTGTGGCCAATCATTGCTCTCCTCGCTGCCGGCGCTGTGATTGGCCAAGCATGCGGGGTCACAGTGCATGCTTGGCCAATCACAGCGCCTGGATGACACTGCGATGGCGTAGTGCATTGTGGGCCGTTCGCGTCACTCGAATTAGGCGCGAACGGCCCAAATCGTTCGATCTTCGTCTAACGATCGAACAGCCGATGTTCGAGTCGAACGTATGTTCGACTCGAACACCGAGCTCATCCCTAATCTCCACAAACCAGCTGTACACCTGCACGTAGTCCACCATCTTGCTTCTCACACACGTGCATGATGTAGACCTCCTTCCAGGGGTCACAGCTCTGACCTGCCACGAGACACACTGGCCCCAGCCCCCTCTGTCCAGCAGGACTTTCCCGCACTCTTGTTAACTCACGGTGTGCCACAACAAATTTCCTAGACTGTATTTACAGTTTCCAGGCTATCTAGCCCGAGAAGTCTTTTTGCAACAACACAGTTCCGAACAGAGTGCAGCCTCCTGATAGCTGTAACCGCAGGCAGTTTAGGGTGTATTCTGGCCCTCCAGCTCCCAGTTTTGCACTCAGTTACTACTGGCAATGAGATGCAGTTCTTGAACTTAATAAAGAAGGCAGTCTATACTGTAATGGCTCTTCCTTACTCTGGACAATATTGACAGTAACAGTCCTTAAACACTTGCTTGTTCCCAGTTGCTATGAGCAACAGCTGTGCGATTTAAGGGGAAATCCTGGAACAAGCCCCCACATGTAGCAGTACCCCCCTAAGGGCCTCTTGATTCACTTTATTGTGACCTTGGGGCCAGGCAGTCTGACCTGGAAGGAGATCTCTGATTAATTACAACATGGTCTGGGTGGCTAGTTGTTTAACTTAATGTTTATAGTAGAGCTGCAACTAACGATTATTTTGTCTGTCGACTATTCTAGCGATTATTTTTTCGATTAGTCATCGAATATAACGATTATTTTTATTTTATTTTTTTACTTAATCTAGTGTGTTATTTTTGTGATTAGCTAATTAATCCTTTGGATAACTTTACAAAAAATGATAAGTACAACTTCTAATATAATATTTAAATTTTTATTAAATTTTTTCCAAAAAAATACTTCAATGTGGTTGAAGTGAATGTGATTAATAACTATGTTTAATTATGATTACAATATTAATTGTATTTCATCTAGTAGAAAAAGTTTGAGATATCCATAGCCAATGTTGTAGCTGCATAATGCTGCAGTGCAAATGTCGCTGCTTATTTTGGAAGAAAAGCATGGCATCTCTTCTCTCAGGTGTGCTGGTCAGATTGCAGTAAGTTGTCAACCATGCCCTGAGGGATCCCCAGATCAGCAAGACACTGAGGGCTGCAAAGTGCCTTGTGAAACATTTAAAAAAACGTGAGAATGGCCACTACAAAAAAAGCAATTAGCAAAGCACACAGCACATCAACAAATGGGTTGCATGCACTAATAAATGATGTATCCGTAATTACTAGCATATATTAATTAATCTTGACCAAAACAAAATTGTATTAATTACTCCCAAAACGAATTGTAATAATAAGTATACTATAGTACTTACAAAGATGGCTCGTCCGTTTGAGGTCGGAGAGTGCCAGGATGTTTCCTTTTGAGGTGCTCGTGCATCGCAGTTGTGCTGCCGTGGTACGCCATTTCGGTTTTGCAAAGGGAACAAAGGACCATTTTATCTGGCCTCTGTTTAACCACTTGCCGCCCGCCCTATAGAGGATTGACGGCGGCAAAGTGGTTTCAAAATCCTGACTGGACGTCATATGACGTCCTCAGGATTTTGAGCCGCTGCGCGCCCCCGGGGGCGCGCATCGCGGCGATCTTTGCTGCGGGGTGTCAGTCTGACACCCCGTAACACCAATCTAGGTAAAGAGTCTCCGACGGAGACTCTTTACCACGTGATCAGCCGTGTCCAATCACGGCTGATCACGATGTAAACAGGAAAAGCCGGTCAACGGCTTTTCCTCACTCGCGTCTGTCAGACGCAAGTAGAGGAGAGCCGATCGGCTGCTCCTCTGACAGGGGGGGGGTTTGTGCTGATCCATTATCAGCACAGCCCCCCCGAGGATGCCCACTGGACCACCAGGGATGCCACTAGACCACCAGGGAAGCCCACCATAAGGTATGCCACCCTAGACCACCAGGGATAATGGATGCCAATGCCAAATGGATGCCAATCAGTGCCACAATGGATGCCAATCAGTGCCCACAATGGGCACCACTGATTGGCAGGCATTATTGTTTGGCACTGATTGGCATCCATTAGTACAATACAGTGCCACCTATCAGTGCCCATCCATGCCACCTATCAGTGCCTATCCATGCCCATCCGTGCCACCTATCAGTGCCCATCCATGCCGCCTATCCGTGCCCACCCGTGCCGCCTATCTGTGCCCACCCGTGCCGCCTATCTGTGCCCACCCGTGCCGCCTATCTGTGCCCACCTGTGCCGCCTATCTGTGCCCACCTGTGCCGCCTATCTGTGCCCACCCGTGCCGCCGATCGTTGCCCACCCGTGCCGCCGATTGTTGCCCATCCGTGCCGCCGATCGTTGCCCATCCGTGCCACCTCATTGGTGCCCATCCGTGCCACCTTATCCGTGCCCGTCAGTGCAGCCCCATCAGTGCCCATCAGTGAAGGAGAAAACTAACTTATTTACAAAGTTTTGTAACTGAAACAAAAAAACCTTTTTTTTTTTCAAAATTTTCGGTCTTTTTTTTATTTTTTAGCAGAAAATAAAAATCGCAGAGGTGATCAAATACCACCAAAAGAAAGCTCTATTTGTGAGAACAAAATTATAAAAATTTAGTTTGGGTACAGTGTAGCATGACCGCGCAATTGTCATTCAAAGTGCAACAGCGCAGAAAGCTGAAAATTGGTCTGGGCAGGAAGGTGTATAAGTGCCCAGTATGGAAGTGGTTAAAGAATTCCCATATTTTGAAAGTCGTGGTCTAGCTTTTCGTGCTAGACTGCTTTCTCCATGAGCAGGAGCAGCAGCCGCCATTATGATGAGACTGCGAGATGAGTGTGACGCGCCGACGCCTTTCGCGCATGTCGACGTATTTTCGTAGTCGACGTAATCGATTACGTTGACGCGTCGTGGCAGCTATAGTTTATAGTATATGTTGGTTATTCCTTAATTATATTCCTGTATACAGTTGCCTTTGCATACGATAATGTGATCAGGCCCACCTGACCTTGTGTACTATAAATTCTGTGTGGTTTTTCAATAAACAGTTCCTGTTCTCATACAAGCTATTGTCGGCCAGAGTTGTAGGGTCAGCTATATCATCTGCAGTGGTGGCTGCCCCCCTAATCCATTCGCCTGGCACCTAATCTACGTGCAGGGCACCGAACGCATGGATTTCAAAGGGTTTTTTTTTTTTTTAAGCACATGATAAGAGCCTGAGGCTCTTATTGGCTTCAAAAAAAGGGTGGGCTCGGGGCGCAGAGCACTGCGCCTTGAGCCCACCCAGTTGTATCTGGTGAAAACAGAAAGAGTGGGGTGAGGAGGAAGATGTGAAGGAGTCGGGTTAGGAGGGAGAAGTGAAGGAGTCGGGTAAAGAGGGAAAAGTAAAGAAGTCAGGTGAGGAGAGCATGTTGAAGGAGCCAAGTGAGGAGGAAACAGTGAAGGTCAGAGTCGGATTTAGACCTTAAGGGGCCCAGGGCACTTCAGATTCAGGGGGCCCTTATACACAGAGTTGGTTTGCATTCTCATTGACAGTCACACACTTTTAACCACTTAAGCCCCGGACCATTTGGTAGCTAGAGGACCAGAGGTGAATTCAGAATTTTGCACTGCGCTGCTTTAACCACTTAACAACCACCTGCCGACAAATAACGTCGACAAGGTGGTTGCTTAACTCTGGGAGGACGTTATATAACGTCCTCCCAGAATCGCGCTCCCGCGCGCCCCCTGGGGCGCGCACACGGGAAACTCGCGGTTTCCCGTGATAGCGGCCCGCTGATAGCGGCCGTTTACCACGTGATCGCTCCGTCAAATGACGGAGCAATCACTTGTAAACAGACCGGCGTCATTTGATGACGCCGGTTCCTCCCTCCCCTCTCTGTACCGATCGGTACAGTGTGAGAGGGGAGGGGGAGGGAGCGGATGGCAGCAGCAGCACTGTGGGCTGGATCTGTGACAATTGCAGTCACAGATCCAGCCATCCATCCATCCCTGCTCAGCCATCCCTGTGCTATACCCTGCCAATACTCTGCAATACACCCTGCAATACTCTGCAAAATACTCTGCAATACCCTGGTGCAATACTCTGCAATACCCTGGTGCAATACTCTGCAATACCCTGCGAAATACCCTGCGAAATACTCTGCAATACCCTGGTGCAATACTCTGCAATACCCTGGTGCAATACTCTGCAATACCCTGGTGCAATACTCTGCAATACCCTGGTGCAATACTCTGCAATACCCTGCGCAATACTCTGCAATACCCTGCACAATACTCTGCAATACCCTGCAAAATACTCTGCAATACCCTGCAAAATACCCTGCAAAATACTCTGCAATACCCTGCAAAATACTCTGCAATACCCTGCGCAATACTCTGCAAAATACTCTGCAATACCCTGCACAATACTCTGCAATACCCTGCACAATACTCTGCAATACCCTGCACAATACTCTGCAATACCCGCCACAATACTCTGCAATACCCTCCACAATACTCTGCAATACCCTCCACAATACTCTGCAATACCCTCCACAATACCCTGTGCAATACCATCCACAATACCCTGTGCAATACCCGTGCAATACCCTGCCATACACCGCAATACCCTGCCATACACCGCAATACCCTGCCATAGTCCGCAATACTCCGCAATGCCCTGCAATACTCCGCAATGCCCGGCAATACTCCGCAATGCCCAGCAATACTCCGCAATGCCCGGCAATACTCTGCAATAACCACTTCCCGCCCTCCAGCCGTCATATGACGTCCTTGACTTTGTGCGGGGATATCTGAATGATGGGAGCAGCTACAGGCATCATTCAGATATTAGCTTTTTCAGCCGGCGATTCCCTACACCATAAGAACAATCATAGTGGCTGTTCCGCCGCTTGATCATTCTTACGGGAGGCGAGAGGGGATGTCCCCCCCCCCCCCCCCGCCGCCCTCCGGTGCTTCTACCGACTCACCGCTACGATCAAAGCCAGGATTGTTGTTTTTTTTTTTGTATTTTTTTCAGGCTTCCCAGCCTAGAGGTGAGATGTGGGGTCTTATTGACACCCCCCCCCCCCCCCATATCTCACTGTAAAGAGGACCTGTCATGCCATATTCCTATTACAAGGGATGTTTACGTTCCTTGTAATAGGTATAAAAGTGATCAAAAAAATGTTTAGGGCGGAAAAACATGTCAAACTAAAATAAATAAAGTAAAATGAAGAATACATTTTTTTTTTTTTTTTTTAAAGCGCCCCTGTCCCCGTGAGCTCGCATACAGAAGCGAACGCATACGTAAGTCCCGCCCACATATGAAAACGGTTTTCAAACCACACATGTGAGGTATCTCTGCGAACGTTAGAGCGAGAGCAATCATTTTGGCCCTAGACCTCCTCTGTAACTCAAAACATGTAACCAGTAAAAATATTTAAAGCGTCGCCTATGGGGATTTTTTAAGTAGCGAAGTTTGGCGCCATTCCACGAGTGTGTGCAATTTTTAAGGGCGACATGTTAGGTATCTATTTACTCGGCGTAACTTCATCTTTCACATTATGCAAAAACATTGGGCTAACTTTACAGTTTTTTTTTTTTTTAAGCACAAAACATTTTTTTCCGTAAAAAACGCGTTAAAAAAATTGCTGCGCAAATATCATGCGAGATAAAAAGTTGCAACAACCACCATTATATTCTCTAAGGTCTTTGCTAAAAAAACATATATAATGTTTTGGGGTTCTATGTAATTTTCTAGCAAACAAATGATGATTTTTACATGTAGGAGAGAAATGTCAGAATTGGCCTGGGTGCTCCAGAACGCCTGAAGGTGCTCCCTGCATGTTGGGCCTCTGTATGTGGCCACGTGTAAAAGTCTCACACATGTGGTATCGCCATACTCGGGAGGAATAGCAGAATGTGTTTTGGGGTGTAATTTGTGGAATGCATATGCTGTGTGTGAGAAATAACCTGCTAATATGACAATTTTGTGGAAAAAAAAAAAGAGAAAAAAAAAATCTTGATTTTGCAAAGAATTGTGGGAAAAAATGACAACTTCAAAAAACTCACAATGCCTCTTTCTGAATACCTTGGAATGTCTTCTTTCCAAAAAGGGGTCATTTGGGGGGTATTTGTACTTTTCTGGCATGTTAGGGTCTCAAGAATTGAGATAGGCCGTCAGTACTTCAGGTGTGATCAATTTTCAGATATTGGCACCATAGCTTGTGGACTCTATAACTTTCACAAAGACCAAATAATATACACCAATTTGTACTTATTTTTACCAAAGATATGTAGCAGTATAAATTTTGGCCAAAATTTATGAAGAAAAAATAGTAATTTGCAAAATTTTATAACAGAAACGAAAAAAAAAATCATTTTTTTACAAAATTTTCAGTCTTTTTTCTCTTATAGCGCAAAAAATAAAAAACCCAACAGTGATTAAATACCACCAAAAGAAAGCTCTATTTGTGTGAAAAAAAGGACAAAAATTTCATATGGGTACAGTGTTGTATGACTGAGTAATTGTCATTCAAAATGTGAGAGCACCGAAAGCTGAAAATTGGTCTGGTTATTAAGGGGGTTTAAGTGCCCAGTGGTCAAGTGGTTAACTGTAAATTGTGCGGACATGCAATGTTGTACCCAAACGAAATTTGCGTCCTTTTCTTCCCACAAATAGAGCTTTCTTTTAATGGTATTTGATTGCCTCTGCGATTTTAATTTTTTGCGATATAAACGGAAAAAGACCGAAAATTTTGAAAAAAAATTATATTTTCTACTTTTTGTTCTAAGAAAAATCGAATAAACTCAATTTTAGTCATACATTTAGGCCAAAATGTATTCAGCCACATGTTTTTAGTAAAAAAAATGTCAATAAGCGTATATTTATTGGTTTGCGCAAAAGTTATAGAGTTTACAAACTAGGGTACATTTTCTGAAATTTACACAGCTTTAAATTTATGACTGCCTATCTCATTTCTTGAGGTGCTAAAATGACAGGGCAGTACAACCCCCCCCCCAAATGACCCCATTTTGGAAAGTAGACACCCCAAGGAAATTGCTGAGAGGCATGTTGAGCCCATTGAATTTTTTTTTTTTGTCTTAAGTGATTGAATAATGACTAAAAAAAAAAAAAAAAAATTACAAAAAGTTGTCACTAAATGATATATTGCTCACACATGCCATGGTTATATGTGGAATTGCACCCCAAAATACATTTGCTGCTTCTCCTGAGTACGGGGATACCACATGTGTGGGACTTTTTGGGAGCCTAGCCGCGTACGGGACCCCGGAAACCAAGCACCGCCTTCGGGATTTCTAAGGGCGCAAATTTTTGATTTCACTCCTCACTACCTATCACAGTTTCGAAGGCCATAAAATGCCAAAATAGCACAAAACCCCCCCAAATGACCCCATTTTAGAAAGTAGACACCCCAAGGAAATTGCTGAGAGGCCTGTTGAGCCCATTGAATATATTTTTTTTTTTGTCCCAAGTGATTGAATAATGACAAAAAAAAAAAAAATACAAAAAGTTGTCACTAAATGATATATTGCTCACACATGCCATGGTTATATGTGGAATTACACCCCAAAATAAATGTTTCTGCTTCTCCTGAGTACGGGGATACCACATGTGTGAGACTTTTTAGGAGCCTAGCCGCGTACGGGACCCCGGAAACCAAGCACCGCCTTCAGGATTTCTAGGCACAAATTTTTGATTTCACTCCTCACTACCTATCACAGTTTCGAAGGCCATAAAATGCCAAAATAGCACAAAACCCCCCCAAATGACCCCATTTTGGAATATAGACACCCCAAGCTATTTGCTGAGAGGCATGGCGAGTATTTTACAGCTCTCATTTGTTTTTGAAAATGAAGAAAGAAAATATATATATACAGGTCCTTCTCAAAAAATTTGCATATTGTGATAAAGTTCATTATTTTCTGTAATGTACTGATAAACATTAGACTTTCATATATTTTAGATTCATTACACACAACTGAAGTAGTTCAAGCCTTTTCTTGTTTTAATATTGATGATTTTGGCATACAGCTCATGAAAACCCAAAAATCCTATCTCAAAAAATTAGAATATTTCATCCGACCAATAAAAGAAAAGTGTTTTTAATACAAAAAAAAGTCAACCTTCAAATAATTATGTTCAGTTATGCACTCAATACTTGGTCGGGAATCCTTTTGCAGAAATGACTGCTTCAATGCGGCGTGGCATGGAGGCAACCAGCCTGTGGCACTGCTGAGGTGTTATGGAGGCCCAGGATGCTTCGATAGCGGCCTTAAGCTCATCCAGAGTGTTGGGTCTTGCGCCTCTCAACTTTCTCTTCCCAATATCCCACAGATTCTCTATGGGGTTCAGGTCAGGAGAGTTGGCAGGCCAATTGAGCACAGTAATACCATGGTCAGTAAACCATTTACCAGTGGTTTTGGCACTGTGAGCAGGTGCCAGGTCGTGCTGAAAAATGAAATCTTCATCTCCATAAAGCTTTTCAGCAGATGGAAGCATGAAGTGCTCCAAAATCTCCTGATAGCTAGCTGCATTGACCCTGCCCTTGATAAAACACAGTGGACCAACACCAGCAGCTGACATGGCACCCCAGACCATCACTGACTGTGGGTACTTGACACTGGACTTCAGGCATTTTGGCATTTCCCTCTCCCCAGTCTTCCTCCAGACTCTGGCACCTTGATTTCCGAATGACATGCAAAATTTGCTTTCATCCGAAAAAAGTACTTTGGACCACTGAGCAACAGTCCAGTGCTGCTTCTCTGTAGCCCAGGTCAGGCGCTTCTGCCGCTGTTTCTGGTTCAAAAGTGGCTTGACCTGGGGAATGCGGCACCTGTAGCCCATTTCCTGCACACACCTGTTCACGGTGGCTCTGGATGTTTCTACTCCAGACTCAGTCCACTGCTTCCGCAGGTCCTCCAAGGTCTGGAATCGGTCCTTCTCCACAATCTTCTTCAGGGTCCGGTCACCTCTTCTCGTTGTGCAATGTTTTCTGCCACACTTTTTCCTTCCCACAGACTTCCCACTGAGGTGCCTTGATACAGCACTCTGGGAACAGCCTATTCGTTCAGAAATTTATTTCTGTGTCTTACCCTCTTGCTTGAGGGTGTCAATGATGGCCTTCTGGACAGCAGTCAGGTCGGCAGTCTTACCCATGATTGCGGTTTTGAGTAATGAACCAGGCTGGGAGTTTTTAAAAGCCTCAGGAATCTTTTGCAGGTGTTTAGAGTTAATTAGTTGATTCAGATGATTAGGTTAATAGCTCGTTTAGAGAACCTTTTCATGATATGCTAATTTTTTGAGATAGGAATTTTGGGTTGTCATGAGCTGTATGCCAAAATCATCAATATTAAAACAAGAAAAAGCCTTGAACTACTTCATTTGTGTGTAATGAATCTAAAATATATGAAAGTCTAATGTTTATCAGTACATTACAGAAAATAATGAACTTTATCACAATATGCAAATTTTTTGAGAAGGACCTGTATATATATTTTTTTTTCAATTTTCAAAACTTTGTGACAAAAAGCGAGATCTGCAAAATACTCACAATACCTCTCAGCAAATAGCTTGGGGTGTCTACTTTCCAAAATGGGATCATTTGGGGGGGGGGGGGTTTGTGCCATCTGGGCATTCCATGGCCTCCGAAACTGTGATAGGCAGTGAGAAGTGAAATCAAAAATTTACACCCTTAGAAAGCCTGAAGGCGGTGCTTGGTTTTTGGGGTCCCGTACGCGGCTAGGCTCCCAAAAAGTCTCACACATGTGGTATCCCCGTACTCAGGAGAAGCAACAGAATGTATTTTGGGGTGTAATTCCACATATGCCCATGGCATGTTTGAGCAATATATCATTTAGTGACAACTTTGTGCAAAAAAAAAAAAAAAAATTGTCGTTTTTCCGCAACTTGTGTCAACATATAAAATATTCCATGGACTCGACATGCCTCTCAGTATATAGCTTGGGGTGTCTACTTTCCAAAATGGGGTCATTTGGGGGGGTTTTGAACTGTTCTGGCATCTTATACACAACATTAGGAAGCTTACATCCACTCTTCTAACCACTTGAAGACAAAGCCCTTTTTGACACTTTTTGTTTACATGAAAACATTTTTTTTTTTGCAAGAAAATTATGTTGAACCCCCAAACATTATATATATTTTTAAAGCAAAGGCCCTACAGATTAAAATGGTGGGTGTTGCATTTTTTTTCTACACAGTATTTGCGCAGCGATTTTTCAAACGCATTTTTTGGGTTAAAAAATACACTTTTTTTAATTTTAATGCACTAAAACACACTATATTGCCCAAATGTTTGATGAAATAAAAAAGATGATCTTAGGCCGAGTACATCGATACCAAACACGACATGCTTTAAGATTTCGCACAAACGCGCATTGGCGACAAACTACATACATCTTTAAAAGCCTTTAAAAGCCTTTACAGGTTACCCCAGTAGATTTACAGAGGAGGTCTACTGCTAAAATGACTGCCCTCGATCTGACCTTCGCGGTGATACCTCACATGCATGGTGCAATTGCTGTTTACATATGACGCCAGACCGACGCTTGCGTTCGCCATTGGGCAAGAGCAGGGCAGGACAGGGGTGCTTTTTTTTTTATTTATTATTATTAATTTTGCTTTTTTATTTTATTTTGAAATTGTTCCTTCCAAGTATTTTTTTTTTTTTATCATTTTTATTGTTATCTCAGGGAATGTAAATATCCCCTATGATAGCAATAGGTAGTGACAGGTACTCTTTTTTTGAAAAAACTGGGGTCTTCTAGACCCTAGATTTTTCCTCTGCCCTCAAAGCATCTGACCACACCAAGATCGGTGTGATAAAATGCTTTCCCAATTTCCCAATGGCGCTTTTTATATCCGGGGGGGGGGGCATTCCCTCCCACTGCTTGTAAAAGCAGTCCAGAGGCTAATTAGCCGCTAGGATTGCTTTTACATGAAAGCCGGCCGCAGGCTGAAAAGAATGATACCAAGATTATACCTAAACCCGCAGGCATCATTCTGGTATAAACATTCAAAGTCCAGCAACATACCAGTACGTTGCTGGTCCTTGTTGGACATGTATTGTAATCTTTTTTTTTCATGCAGCCAGTTGGCTGAACGAAAAAAGAGATTGATCGGTGGGTATGCCCACCATTAGAATACCTCCCTTCATCCACCCACTTCTAATGATGGGCATACATGCACCATTTATATATGCCGAAGCATGGGGGCATCCTCCCGCAAAAAAGTTATGCCGCACACACATGGTCGGACTTTTCCACGGGCAAGCCTCCGTCGGAATTTCGACCGTATGTACGCGGCATTAGGAGCAAAATCGCTCCTCCGCCCCTGCTGCCCCAATGCTTCGGCATATATGCTTTTTTTATTTAACTGTGGTGGTGAAATCACCTCCTACAGCACTGGAGTCGCAGGGATCAGGCCTGTCTCTGCGAACGCTGCAGTTATGTGTGTTTTTGTTTTGTAAGTGACAGTGATCGATCGATACTGCACTTGGGTGGCCTGGGCTGGACGGAGGGGCAAAACGCAGGTGCCAGCAGGTATCTGGGCTGATCCCGCTAACACTGCGTTTTTGGGATCCCTAAACTGCTGGGGACGCTAGTATAGATCTGATCAGATCAGATATTGATCTGTTCAGATACTATACCACTAAGGGGGGTGTATGCTTCACGCGTGGGTGTTAGCGTTACTGGCACTAACCTGACGCTGCCTGGGGTGTGACGCAGACCCTCTCTGAGGCTAAAACCTAATTGATATCACCCGCCGGGCGATCAGGGGGTTAAACCTTTATTGGGTTATATACGGCGGGTGCCCGGACACTATAAAAAGCAAACTAACTAACCAGCGTCGCCCGTAACACTTATATGGTGATCACTGGTGAAAGGGTTAACTAGGGGCAATCAGGGGGTTAAAACCTTTATTAGATAATATATGGGGGTGCCTGACGCTATAAAAACCTGCAGCGAACCTAAAAAAAATTACTGGCTACCGATCTGCATCACCGACACTAAGACAGCGATCAGAAAAACGATTGCTTAGCGACAGTGGTGATAGGGGGTGAAAGGGTTACCTGGGGGGCGATCAAGGGGGTTAAACCTTTACTAGATAATATATTGGGGTACCTGACGCTATAAAAACCTGCGGCGAACCTAAAAAAAAATACTGGCTACCGATCTGCATCACCGACACTAAGACAGCGTTTAGAAAAACGATCGCTTAGCGACAGTGGTGATAGGGGGTGAAAGGGTTACCTGGGGGGCGATCAAGGGGGTTAAACCTTTATTAGATAATATATTGGGGTACCTGACGCTATAAAAACCTGCGGCGAACCTAAAAAAAATTACCAGCTACCGATCTGCATCACCGACACTAAGACAGCGTTTAGAAAAACGATCGCTTAGCGACAGTGGTGATAGGGGGTGAAAGGGTTACCTGGGGGGGTGATCAGGGGGTTAAACCTTTATTAGGGGGGGTTAGGGGGCTACACTGGACCTAAAACTAAATGTACTGACACTTTTACAGTCACAAATGTCACTGATTGCAGTGATCAGTAAATAAATGGTCACTGCAATCAGTGACACTGTGACTGGGGGCGTGATCTGGGGGGGCGATTTATGTCCCTATGTGTCCTGGTGTCAGTGTAGTGTTGTGTGCACTGACCTGATGTCTTCTCTTGTACGGCGCTCGGTATATGTGAGCGCCGCACCAGAGATGACATCACTTCCTCCTGCTTCCTCTGCCTGACACAGACAGAGGGGGCATTTCCATTCGCCGGGAGCGATCGCGAGGGGGTGGCCGGAAACTAATGGCTGCCCCCTCATCCCGGAACGCTCCCGGACACTTAGCCACCGCTCACTGTATAGGAGGGGGGTCCGATTGGACCCCCCAACTATACAAAGGCAATCACGTATGCTCTACGTGATTGTGCCTGTCGGTGCCATTCTGCCAACAGTATACAGTGAGCGGTCGTTAAGTGGTTAAAATGCATAAGACAACGCCATTCTTAGGCCCCTTTCACACTGGGGCGTTTTTCATGCGGTTTAGCGCTAATATTAGCGCTATTATACCGCATGAAAAAATCATGCCCTTTAGCCTTCAATGTGAAAGCCCGAAGGCTTTCACACTGAAGCGGTGCGCTAGCAGGACCGCTCCAAAAGTCCTGCTAGCCGCTTCTTTACAGCGGTAAAGGAGCGGTGTGTTCACTGCTCCTTTACCACGGTCTCCCATTGAAATCAATGGGACAGCGCGGTAATACTGCCCGCAAACCGCGGCAATAGCCGCGGTTTGCGGGCGGTATTAACCCTTTTTCGCCCGCTAGCGGGGGTTAAATTCACCCCCCTAGCGACCGCATACCGCGGTAAGAACGACGGTATAGCAGCGCTGAAAATCGCGCTGCTATACCGCCACCGCTCCTGCCCGCCCCAGTGTGAAAGGGGCCTAAAGGTCACACATGCCCATGCACACACAGTCATAGTGCTCCATGTGTGATTTGCTTGAGCCAACAAAATGTTTGAAAAACAATACAATATACCAGTCCAGAGTTTTACAGATGATAGCCAGACAAAATATTACTTCCCAAGATACATTTAATAAAATAAAGTTTTTTTGTTACACACTATATTTTATTATTATATATATATATATTTTTTATATTGTTTTATATACTTTTTGTATAGAGGGGCAATTGCCCCTTTTGCCCTGGAGTTGGTGAGGAGGAAGAAGTTGGATGAGAAGTGGAGTCAGTGTAGACAAGGACTGAGGTGAGGGGGAAGAAGTGAAAAGGGGGGTATAGTATGAGTGGAGGAAGTTGTGTCCCCTAATGCAGGGACAGAGTGGAGTGGAGAAGTGGGTGAGGTGAGGGGGGGGTATAGTATGAGTGGAAGAAGTTGTGCTTCGTACTGCAGGGACAGAGTGGACTGGAGAAGTGAAGGAGTGGGGAGGTGGGGGGGGGAGTGGAATAAAGGATTGAGGCGAAGGGGGGATATAGTATGAGTGGAGGAAGTTGCTCCCCATACTGCAAGGACAGAGTGGAGTGGGTAGGGTGGGAGAAGAGAAACAGTGAGGTGGGGGGAGGGAGAAGCGAAGGAGTGAGTTGGGGCGGGTAGAAGTGGAGGAGTGAGTTGGAAGGGGGGATAGGAGTGAGATGAGGGGGGTATAGTATGAGTGGAGGAAGTTGCGCCCCGTACTGCAGGGACAGAGTGGAGTGTAGAAGTGGGTGAGGTGGGAAAAGTAAAGGAGTTAGGTGGGGGGTGAGCGAGGTGAGGTATAGTACGAGTGGAAGAAGTTGCGCCTCGTACTGCAGGGATGGAGTGGAGAAGTGGGTTAGAGGGGAGAAGTAAAGGAGTGGGGGGGGGGGGAGTGAAGTGAGGGGTATAGTATGCTTGGAGGAAGTTGCGCCCTGTACTACAGGGGTTGAGTGGAGGGGAGAAGTGAATGAGGTGAGGGGAAAAAGTGTAGATGTGAGGTAAAGAGGGGGGGGGGGTGAAAGGGGAGAAGTGAAGGGGAAGAATGAGAGGGGGGAGAGGTGAAGGGGAAGAATGAGAGGGGGGGGAGTGAAATGAAGGGGAAGAATGAAAGGGGGGGGGGAGAAGTGAAATGAAGGGGAAGAATGAAAGGGGGGGAGTATGAGTGGAGGAAGTTGTGCCCCATATTGCAGGGAACAGAGTGGGGGGGGGTGAGGTGAGGGGGGGGTATAGTATGAGTGGAAGAAGTTGCGCCTCATACTGCAGGGACAGAGTGGAGTGGGGGAGGAGAAGTGAGGGGTATAGTATGTGTGGAGGAAGTTGCACCCTGTACTGCAGGGACAGATTGGAGTGGAGTGGGAGAAGTGAAGGAGTGAGGTGAGGAAAAAAAAAAGTGTAGATGTGAGGTAAAGAGGATGGGGAGAGTGAAGGAGAGGGGTGAGAAGTGAAGAATGGGGGGGGGAGAGGTGAAGGAGTGAAGTGAAGGGGAAGAATGGGGGGGAAGTGAAGTAAAGGGGAAAAATGAGAGGGGGGGAAGAGGTGAAGTGAGGGGGGAAGAATGAGGGGGGGTGAAGGGGAAGAAGTGAAAGAATGAGGGGGGGGGGAGTGAGGTGGGGAGGAGGAGAAGTGAAGGAGTGAGGTGAAGAAGTGCAGGGGAAGAGTTGAGGGGGAAGAAGGGTATAGTATAATTGGAGGAAGTTGTGCCCCACACTGCAGGGATAGAGTGGAGTGGAGAAGTGGGGGAGAAATGAAGGAGTGAGGTGAGAAGTGACTCGTGGGGGATAGAAGTGGAGTGAGGTGAGGGGTATAGTATGAATGGAGGAAGTTGCGCCCCATACTGCAGGGACAGAGTGGAGAAGTGGGTAAGGAGGAGAAGTGAGGAGAGGTGGGGGTGAGAAGTGATGAGGGGTGTATAGTTAGTATGAATGGAGGAAGTTGCGCCCCATACTGCAGGGACAGAGTGAGCTTGGGGGGGGGGGAGAAGTGAGGGAAGGGGGAAGTATAGTACGAGTGGAAAAAGTTGCGCCTCATACTGCAGGGACAGGGTGGAGTGGAGAAGTGGGTGAGGGGGAGGGAGAAGTAAAGGAGTGAGGGGGTGGAGTGGGGGAGGAGAAGTGAAGTGAGGGGTATAGTATGAGTGGAGGAAGTTGCGCCCTGTATTGCAGGGACGGAGTGGAGTGGGAGAAGTGAGGTGAGGGGAAAAAAAAGTGTAGATGTGAGGTAAAGAGGGTGGGGAGAGTGAAGGAGAGGGGAGAGGGGTGGGGTGAAGGGGAAGAATGAGGGGGGGTGAAGGGGAAGAAGAGGGGTGGGGTGAAGGGGGAGAGGGGTGGGGTGAAGGGGAAGAATGAGGGGGGGTGAAGGGGAAGAATGAGGGGGGGTGAAGGGGAAGAGGGGTGGGGTGAAGGGGGAGAGGGGTGGGGTGAAGGGGGAGAGGGGTGGGGTGAAGAGGAAGAATGAGGGGGGGGTGAAGGGGAAGAATGGGGGGGGGGGGAGTAAAGTAAAGGGGGAAAATGAGAGGGGTGAGAATGAGGGGGGGGAGAAGTGAGGGGAAGAATGAGAGAGGTGGGGAGAAGTGAAATGAAGGGGAAGAATGAGGGGGAGGAGAAGTGAAGGAGTGAGGTGAAGAAGTGCAGGGGAAGAGTTGAGGGGGGAGAAGGGTATAGTATGAATGGAGGAAGTTGCGCCCCACACTGCAGGGACAGAGTGGAGTGGAGAAGTGGGGGAGAAATGAAGGAGTGAGGTGAGAAGTGACTTGGTGGGGGATAGGAGTGAGGGGAGGGGGAGGAGTGAGGAGAGGTGGGGGTGAGAGGGTGAGAAGTGGGTGAGGGGGAGAAGTGAGGAGGGGTGTATAGTTAGTATGAATGGAGGAAGTTGTGCCCCATACTGCAGAGACAGAGTGGAGAAGTGGGTGAGGAGGAGAAGTGAGGAGAGGTGGGGGTGAGAAGTGTATAGTTAGTATGAATGGAGGAAGTTGCAGGGACAGAGTGGAGAAGTGGGTGAGGGGGAGAAGTGAGGAGGGGTGTATAGTTAGTATGAATGGAGGAAGTTGTGCCCCATACTGCAGAGACAGAGTGGAGAAGTGGGTGAGGAGGAGAAGTGAGGAGAGGTGGGGGTGAGAAGTGTATAGTTAGTATGAATGGAGGAAGTTGCAGGGACAGAGTGGAGAAGTGGGTGAGGGGGAGAAGTGAGGAGGGGTGTATAGTTAGTATGAATGGAGTAAGTTGTGCCCCATACTGCAGGGACAGAGTGGAGAAGTGGGTGAGGAGGAGAAGTGAGGAGAGGTGGGGGTGAGAAGTGTATAGTTAGTATGAATGGAGGAAGTTGCAGGGACAGAGTGGAGAAGTGGGTGAGGGGGAGAAGTGAGGAGGGGTGTATAGTTAGTATGAATGGAGTAAGTTGTGCCCCATACTGCAGGGACAGAGTGGAGAAGTGGGTGAGGAGGAGAAGTGAGGAGAGGTGGGGGTGAGAAGTGTATAGTTAGTATGAATGGAGGAAGTTGCAGGGACAGAGTGGAGAAGTGGGTGAGGAGGATAAGTGAGGAGAGGTGGGGGTGAGAAGTGTATAGTTAGTATGAATTGAGGAAGTTGCAGGGACAGAGTGGAGAAGTGGGTGAGGAGGAGAAGTGAGGAGAGGTGGGGGTGAGAGGTGTATAGTTAGTATGAATGGAGGAAGTTGCAGGGACAGAGTGGAGAAGTGGGTGAGGAGGAGAAGTGAGGAGAGGTGGGGGTGAGAAGTGTATAGTTAGTATGAATGGAGGAAGTTGCAGGGACAGAGTGGAGAAGTGGGTGAGGGGGAGAAGTGAGGAGGGGTGTATAATTAGTATGAATGGAGGAAGTTGTGCCCCATACTGCAGGGACAGAGTGGAGAAGTGGGTGAGGAGGAGAAGTGAGGAGAGGTGGGGGTGAGAAGTGTATAGTTAGTATGAATGGAGGAAGTTGCAGGGACAGAGTGGAGAAGTGGGTGAGGGGGAGAAGTGAGGAGGGGTGTATAATTAGTATGAATGGAGGAAGTTGTACCCCATACTGCAGAGACAGAGTGGAAAAGTGGGTGAGGAGGAGAAGTGAGGAGAGGTGGGGGTGAGAAGTGTATAGTTAGTATGAATGGAGGAAGTTGCAGGGACAGAGTGGAGAAGTGGGTGAGGGGGAGAAGTGAGGAGGGGTGTATAATTAGTATGAATGGAGGAAGTTGTGCCCCATACTGCAGAGACAGAGTGGAGAAGTGGGTGAGGAGGAGAAGTGAGGAGAGGTGGGGGTGAGAAGTGTATAGTTAGTATGAATGGAGGAAGTTGCAGGGACAGAGTGGAGAAGTGGGTGAGGGGGAGAAGTGAGGAGGGGTGTATAGTTAGTATGAATGGAGGAAGTTGTGCCCCATACTGCAGAGACAGAGTGGAGAAGTGGGTGAGGAGGAGAAGTGAGGAGAGGTGGGGGTGAGAAGTGTATAGTTAGTATGAATGGAGGAAGTTGCAGGGACAGAGTGGAGAAGTGGGTGAGGGGGAGAAGTGAGGAGGGGTGTATAATTAGTATGAATGGAGGAAGTTGTGCCCCATACTGCAGAGACAGAGTGGAGAAGTGGGTGAGGAGGAGAAGTGAGGAGAGGTGGGGGTGAGAAGTGTATAGTTAGTATGAATGGAGGAAGTTGCAGGGACAGAGTGGAGAAGTGGGTGAGGGGGAGAAGTGAGGAGGGGTGTATAGTTAGTATGAATGGAGTAAGTTGTGCCCCATACTGCAGGGACAGAGTGGAGAAGTGGGTGAGGAGGAGAAGTGAGGAGAGGTGGGGGTGAGAAGTGTATAGTTAGTATGAATGGAGGAAGTTGCAGGGACAGAGTGGAGAAGTGGGTGAGGAGGATAAGTGAGGAGAGGTGGGGGTGAGAAGTGTATAGTTAGTATGAATTGAGGAAGTTGCAGGGACAGAGTGGAGAAGTGGGTGAGGAGGAGAAGTGAGGAGAGGTGGGGGTGAGAGGTGTATAGTTAGTATGAATGGAGGAAGTTGCAGGGACAGAGTGGAGAAGTGGGTGAGGAGGAGAAGTGAGGAGAGGTGGGGGTGAGAAGTGTATAGTTAGTATGAATGGAGGAAGTTGCAGGGACAGAGTGGAGAAGTGGGTGAGGGGGAGAAGTGAGGAGGGGTGTATAATTAGTATGAATGGAGGAAGTTGTGCCCCATACTGCAGAGACAGAGTGGAGAAGTGGGTGAGGAGGAGAAGTGAGGAGAGGTGGGGGTGAGAAGTGTATAGTTAGTATGAATGGAGGAAGTTGCAGGGACAGAGTGGAGAAGTGGGTGAGGGGGAGAAGTGAGGAGGGGTGTATAATTAGTATGAATGGAGGAAGTTGTGCCCCATACTGCAGAGACAGAGTGGAGAAGTGGGTGAGGAGGAGAAGTGAGGAGAGGTGGGGGTGAGAAGTGTATAGTTAGTATGAATGGAGGAAGTTGCAGGGACAGAGTGGAGAAGTGGGTGAGGGGGAGAAGTGAGGAGGGGTGTATAATTAGTATGAATGGAGGAAGTTGTGCCCCATACTGCAGAGACAGAGTGGAGAAGTGGGTGAGGAGGAGAAGTGAGGAGAGGTGGGGGTGAGAAGTGTATAGTTAGTATGAATGGAGGAAGTTGCAGGGACAGAGTGGAGAAGTGGGTGAGGGGGAGAAGTGAGGAGGGGTGTATAGTTAGTATGAATGGAGTAAGTTGTGCCCCATACTGCAGGGACAGAGTGGAGAAGTGGGTGAGGAGGAGAAGTGAGGAGAGGTGGGGGTGAGAAGTGTATAGTTAGTATGAATGGAGGAAGTTGCAGGGACAGAGTGGAGAAGTGGGTGAGGAGGATAAGTGAGGAGAGGTGGGGGTGAGAAGTGTATAGTTAGTATGAATTGAGGAAGTTGCAGGGACAGAGTGGAGAAGTGGGTGAGGAGGAGAAGTGAGGAGAGGTGGGGGTGAGAGGTGTATAGTTAGTATGAATGGAGGAAGTTGCAGGGACAGAGTGGAGAAGTGGGTGAGGAGGAGAAGTGAGGAGAGGTGGGGGTGAGAAGTGTATAGTTAGTATGAATGGAGGAAGTTGCAGGGACAGAGTGGAGAAGTGGGTGAGGGGGAGAAGTGAGGAGGGGTGTATAATTAGTATGAATGGAGGAAGTTGTGCCCCATACTGCAGAGACAGAGTGGAGAAGTGGGTGAGGAGGAGAAGTGAGGAGAGGTGGGGGTGAGAAGTGTATAGTTAGTATGAATGGAGGAAGTTGCAGGGACAGAGTGGAGAAGTGGGTGAGGGGGAGAAGTGAGGAGGGGTGTATAATTAGTATGAATGGAGGAAGTTGTGCCCCATACTGCAGAGACAGAGTGGAGAAGTGGGTGAGGAGGAGAAGTGAGGAGAGGTGGGGGTGAGAAGTGTATAGTTAGTATGAATGGAGGAAGTTGCAGGGACAGAGTGGAGAAGTGGGTGAGGGGGAGAAGTGAGGAGGGGTGTATAATTAGTATGAATGGAGGAAGTTGTGCCCCATACTGCAGAGACAGAGTGGAGAAGTGGGTGAGGAGGAGAAGTGAGGAGAGGTGGGGGTGAGAAGTGTATAGTTAGTATGAATGGAGGAAGTTGCAGGGACAGAGTGGAGAAGTGGGTGAGGGGGAGAAGTGAGGAGGGGTGTATAATTAGTATGAATGGAGGAAGTTGTGCCCCATACTGCAGAGACAGAGTGGAGAAGTGGGTGAGGAGGAGAAGTGAGGAGAGGTGGGGGTGAGAAGTGTATAGTTAGTATGAATGGAGGAAGTTGCAGGGACAGAGTGGAGAAGTGGGTGAGGGGGAGAAGTGAGGAGGGGTGTATAGTTAGTATGAATGGAGGAAGTTGTGCCCCATACTGCAGAGACAGAGTGGAGAAGTGGGTGAGGAGGAGAAGTGAGGAGAGGTGGGGGTGAGAAGTGTATAGTTAGTATGAATGGAGGAAGTTGCAGGGACAGAGTGGAGAAGTGGGTGAGGGGGAGAAGTGAGGAGGGGTGTATAATTAGTATGAATGGAGGAAGTTGTGCCCCATACTGCAGAGACAGAGTGGAGAAGTGGGTGAGGAGGAGAAGTGAGGAGAGGTGGGGGTGAGAAGTGTATAGTTAGTATGAATGGAGGAAGTTGCAGGGACAGAGTGGAGAAGTGGGTGAGGGGGAGAAGTGAGGAGGGGTGTATAATTAGTATGAATGGAGGAAGTTGTGCCCCATACTGCAGAGACAGAGTGGAGAAGTGGGTGAGGAGGAGAAGTGAGGAGAGGTGGGGGTGAGAAGTGTATAGTTAGTATGAATGGAGGAAGTTGCAGGGACAGAGTGGAGAAGTGGGTGAGGGGGAGAAGTGAGGAGGGGTGTATAATTAGTATGAATGGAGGAAGTTGTGCCCCATACTGCAGAGACAGAGTGGAGAAGTGGGTGAGGAGGAGAAGTGAGGAGAGGTGGGGGTGAGAAGTGTATAGTTAGTATGAATGGAGGAAGTTGCAGGGACAGAGTGGAGAAGTGGGTGAGGGGGAGAAGTGAGGAGGGGTGTATAATTAGTATGAATGGAGGAAGTTGTGCCCCATACTGCAGAGACAGAGTGGAGAAGTGGGTGAGGAGGAGAAGTGAGGAGAGGTGGGGGTGAGAAGTGTATAGTTAGTATGAATGGAGGAAGTTGCAGGGACAGAGTGGAGAAGTGGGTGAGGGGGAGAAGTGAGGAGGGGTGTATAGTTAGTATGAATGGAGGAAGTTGTGCCCCATACTGCAGAGACAGAGTGGAGAAGTGGGTGAGGAGGAGAAGTGAGGAGAGGTGGGGGTGAGAAGTGTATAGTTAGTATGAATGGAGGAAGTTGCAGGGACAGAGTGGAGAAGTGGGTGAGGGGGAGAAGTGAGGAGGGGTGTATAATTAGTATGAATGGAGGAAGTTGTGCCCCATACTGCAGAGACAGAGTGGAGAAGTGGGTGAGGAGGAGAAGTGAGGAGAGGTGGGGGTGAGAAGTGTATAGTTAGTATGAATGGAGGAAGTTGCAGGGACAGAGTGGAGAAGTGGGTGAGGGGGAGAAGTGAGGAGGGGTGTATAATTAGTATGAATGGAGGAAGTTGTGCCCCATACTGCAGAGACAGAGTGGAGAAGTGGGTGAGGAGGAGAAGTGAGGAGAGGTGGGGGTGAGAAGTGTATAGTTAGTATGAATGGAGGAAGTTGCAGGGACAGAGTGGAGAAGTGGGTGAGGGGGAGAAGTGAGGAGGGGTGTATAATTAGTATGAATGGAGGAAGTTGTGCCCCATACTGCAGAGACAGAGTGGAGAAGTGGGTGAGGAGGAGAAGTGAGGAGAGGTGGGGGTGAGAAGTGTATAGTTAGTATGAATGGAGGAAGTTGCAGGGACAGAGTGGAGAAGTGGGTGAGGGGGAGAAGTGAGGAGGGGTGTATAATTAGTATGAATGGAGGAAGTTGTGCCCCATACTGCAGAGACAGAGTGGAGAAGTGGGTGAGGAGGAGAAGTGAGGAGAGGTGGGGGTGAGAAGTGTATAGTTAGTATGAATGGAGGAAGTTGCAGGGACAGAGTGGAGAAGTGGGTGAGGGGGAGAAGTGAGGAGGGGTGTATAATTAGTATGAATGGAGGAAGTTGTGCCCCATACTGCAGAGACAGAGTGGAGAAGTGGGTGAGGAGGAGAAGTGAGGAGAGGTGGGGGTGAGAAGTGTATAGTTAGTATGAATGGAGGAAGTTGCAGGGACAGAGTGGAGAAGTGGGTGAGGGGGAGAAGTGAGGAGGGGTGTATAATTAGTATGAATGGAGGAAGTTGTGCCCCATACTGCAGAGACAGAGTGGAGAAGTGGGTGAGGAGGAGAAGTGAGGAGAGGTGGGGGTGAGAAGTGTATAGTTAGTATGAATGGAGGAAGTTGCAGGGACAGAGTGGAGAAGTGGGTGAGGGGGAGAAGTGAGGAGGGGTGTATAATTAGTATGAATGGAGGAAGTTGTGCCCCATACTGCAGAGACAGAGTGGAGAAGTGGGTGAGGAGGAGAAGTGAGGAGAGGTGGGGGTGAGAAGTGTATAGTTAGTATGAATGGAGGAAGTTGCAGGGACAGAGTGGAGAAGTGGGTGAGGGGGAGAAGTGAGGAGGGGTGTATAATTAGTATGAATGGAGGAAGTTGTGCCCCATACTGCAGAGACAGAGTGGAGAAGTGGGTGAGGAGGAGAAGTGAGGAGAGGTGGGGGTGAGAAGTGTATAGTTAGTATGAATGGAGGAAGTTGCAGGGACAGAGTGGAGAAGTGGGTGAGGGGGAGAAGTGAGGAGGGGTGTATAATTAGTATGAATGGAGGAAGTTGTGCCCCATACTGCAGAGACAGAGTGGAGAAGTGGGTGAGGAGGAGAAGTGAGGAGAGGTGGGGGTGAGAAGTGTATAGTTAGTATGAATGGAGGAAGTTGCAGGGACAGAGTGGAGAAGTGGGTGAGGGGGAGAAGTGAGGAGGGGTGTATAATTAGTATGAATGGAGGAAGTTGTGCCCCATACTGCAGAGACAGAGTGGAGGGGGGAGGCCCATGTCATCAGTGATCCCGCCCCACTCCCAGCAATAACAAGCACTGGCTCGCCGCTCGTCGTGCCGCACTCGTGTGCTCATGGAGCGGTCACACACCGTGTCCTGACACCCCCTTCCCGGGCACTATGGCCACTGCCACCAGCAGTCAGAATAGCGGCAATGGTCTGATGATGGTGTCCTGTCCCGGCCAGTCGTCCTCCAGCCTGGATCAGGTCAGGAGGCAGCAGCAGCTCATGGACCCTCGCCGGAGACAGGCTGCACTCTCCTTCCTCACCAATATTTCTCTGGACGGGCGACCCCTGCAGGATGTCGGCGGCGCTCCGGTCTGGAATGCAGGTGCGGGCGGGAGGAGTGTGGAGGCTCCGCAGTATGAGGAGACGGGACCGGGCACTCCGGGGCGCCAGCTGCATGCTCAGCTCAGTAAATCGGTACGGGCCTCCCCCCAACCCCTTCCAGCGCGGTGCAGAGCCGGGGTCCTGCGGGAGGATGACGAGTACGGGATGTACATAGCGGACAAGCAGCCGGCAGAAGCGGAGGATGTCTATGAGAGACGGTCACCGGTCATCCCGATCACCCCGCTGGGTGCCGGTCCCCGGGGCCGCCTGAACTCCTTCACCTATGGGATCCTCCCCGCCGCCTTCAGCAGGACGTGTGCCGGCCAGAGCTTCTCCAGTGCGGAGCCCCTACAGGGGGTGCTGGGCAGTGCCATAGACTGCCAGAGGGCCAGGTAAGGGGTCCATCCACCTCTGTATAAGGGGCTCCTCCTCCTCCTCTGTACAGGCAGGTAAGGGGCTCCTCCTCCTCCTCTGTACAGGCAGGTAAGGGGCTCCTCCTCCTCCTCTGTACAGGCAGGTAAGGGGCTCCTCCTCCTCCTCTGTACAGGCAGGTAAGGGGCTCCTCCTCTGTACAGGCAGGTAAGGGGCTCCTCCTCTGTACAGGCAGGTAAGGGGCTCCTCCTCCTCTGTACAGGCAGGTAAGGGGCTCCTCCTCCTCTGTACAGGCAGGTAAGGGGCTCCTCCTCCTCTGTACAGGCAGGTAAGGGGCTCCTCCTCCTCCTCTGTACAGGCAGGTAAGGGGCTCCTCCTCCTCCTCTGTACAGGCAGGTAAGGGGCTCCTCCTCTGTACAGGCAGGTAAGGGGCTCCTCCTCTGTACAGGCAGGTAAGGGGCTCCTCCTCTGTACAGGCAGGTAAGGGGCTCCTCCTCCTCTGTACAGGCAGGTAAGGGGCTGGGGCTCCTCCTCTGTACAGGCAGGTAAGGGGCTCCTCCTCCTCCTCTGTACAGGCAGGTAAGGGGCTCCTCCTCCTCCTCTGTACAGGCAGGTAAGGGGCTCCTCCTCCTCCTCTGTACAGGCAGGTAAGGGGCTCCTCCTCTGTACAGGCAGGTAAGGGGCTCCTCCTCCTCCTCCTCTGTACAGGCAGGTAAGGGGCTCCTCCTCCTCTGTACAGGCAGGTAAGGGGCTCCTCCTCCTCTGTACAGGCAGGTAAGGGGCTCCTCCTCCTCTGTACAGGCAGGTAAGGAGCTCCTCCTCCTCCTCTGTACAGGCAGGTAAGGAGCTCCTCCTCCTCTGTACAGGCAGGTAAGGGGCTCCTCCTCCTCCTCCTCTGTAAAGGCAGGTAAGGGGCTCCTCCTCTGTAAAGGCAGGTAAGGGGCTCCTCCTCTGTACAGGCAGGTAAGGGGCTCCTCCTCCTCTGTACAGGCAGGTAAGGGGCTCCTCCTCCTCTGTACAGGCAGGTAAGGGGCTCCTCCTCTGTACAGGCAGGTAAGGGGGGGCTCCTCCTTGGTACAGGCAGGTAAGGGGCTCCTCCTCCTCCTCTGTACAGGCAGGTAAGGGGCTCCTCCTCTGTACAGGCAGGTAAGGGGCTCCTCCTCCTCCTCTGTACAGGCAGGTAAGGGGCTCCTCCTCCTCCTCGGTACAGGCAGGTAAGGGGCTCCTCTGTACAGGCAGGTAAGGGGCTCCTCCTCCTCCTCTGTACAGGCAGGTAAGGGGCTCCTCCTCTGTACAGGCAGGTAAGGGGCTCCTCCTCCTCTGTACAGGCAGGTAAGGGGCTCCTCCTCCTCTGTACAGGCAGGTAAGGGGCTTCTCCTCCTCCTCTGTACAGGCAGGTAAGGGGCTCCTCCTCTGTACAGGCAGGTAAGGGGCTCCTCCTCTGTACAGGCAGGTAAGGGCTCCTCCTCCTCTGTACAGGCAGGTAAGGGGCTCCTCCTCCTCTGTACAGGCAGGTAAGGGGCTCCTCCTCCTCTGTACAGGCAGGTAAGGGGCTCCTCCTCCTCTGTACAGGCAGGTAAGGGGCTCCTCCTCTGTACAGGCAGGTAAGGGGCTCCTCCTCCTCCTCTGTACAGGCAGGTAAGGGGCTCCTCCTCTGTACAGGCAGGTAAGGGGCTCCTCCTCTGTACAGGCAGGTAAGGGGCTCCTCCTCTGTACAGGCAGGTAAGGGACTCCTCCTCCTCCTCTGTACAGGCAGGTAAGGGGCTTCTCCTCCTCCTCTGTACAGGCAGGTAAGGGGCTCCTCCTCTGTACAGGCAGGTAAGGGGCTCCTCCTCTGTACAGGCAGGTAAGGGGCTGGGGCTCCTCCTCTGTACAGGCAGGTAAGGGGCTCCTCCTCCTCCTCTGTACAGGCAGGTAAGGGGCTCCTCCTCCTCCTCTGTACAGGCAGATAAGGGGCTCCTCCTCCTCCTCCTCTGTACAGGCAGGTAAGGGGCTCCTCCTCCTCCTCCTCTGTACAGGCAGGTAAGGGGCTCCTCCTCCTCCTCCTCTGTACAGGCAGGTAAGGGGCTCCTCCTCCTCTGTACAGGCAGGTAAGGGGCTCCTCCTCTGTACAGGCAGGTAAGGAGCTCCTCCTCCTCCTCTGTACAGGCAGGTAAGGAGCTCCTCCTCTGTACAGGCAGGTAAGGAGCTCCTCCTCCTCTGTACAGGCAGGTAAGGGGCTCCTCCTCCTCCTCTGTAAAGGCAGGTAAGGGGCTCCTCCTCTGTAAAGGCAGGTAAGGGGCTCCTCCTCTGTACAGGCAGGTAAGGGGCTCCTCCTCCTCCTCTGTACAGGCAGGTAAGGGGCTCCTCCTCTGTACAGGCAGGTAAGGGGCTCCTCCTCTGTACAGGCAGGTAAGGGGGGGCTCCTCCTTGGTACAGGCAGGTAAGGGGCTCCTCCTCCTCCTCTGTACAGGCAGGTAAGGGGCTCCTCCTCGGTACAGGCAGGTAAGGGGCTCCTCCTCCTCCTCTGTACAGGCAGGTAAGGGGCTCCTCCTCGGTACAGGCAGGTAAGGGGCTCCTCCTCCTCCTCTGTACAGGCAGGTAAGGGGCTCCTCTGTACAGGCAGGTAAGGGGCTCCTCCTCCTCTGTACAGGCAGGTAAGGGGCTCCTCCTCCTCTGTACAGGCAGGTAAGGGGCTCCTCCTCCTCCTCCTCTGTACAGGCAGGTAAGGGGCTTCTCCTCCTCCTCCTCTGTACAGGCAGGTAAGGGGCTCCTCCTCGGTACAGGCAGGTAAGGGACTCCTCCTCTGTACAGGCAGGTAAGGGGCTCCTCCTCGGTACAGGCAGGTAAGGGGCTCCTCCTCGGTACAGGCAGGTAAGGGACTCCTCCTCCTCCTCTGTACAGGCAGGTAAGGGGCTCCTCCTCTGTACAGGCAGGTAAGGGGCTCCTCCTCTGTACAGGCAGGTAAGGGGCTCCTCCTCCTCCTCTGTACAGGCAGGTAAGGGGCTCCTCCTCTGTACAGGCAGGTAAGGGGCTCCTCCTCTGTACAGGCAGGTAAGGGGCTCCTCCTCCTCTGTACAGGCAGGTAAGGGGCTCCTCCTCCTCTGTAGAGGCAGAGGGCCAGGTAAGGGCTTTCACTTGGTGTTTTTAAATGGTGGGGCTGCAAGCTAAGTAGATCTTGGATTTTCATACTAGGACATCTTTAATACCCTCTCAAAACCAAGTAATTGTCCCTGTAGCACTAAGGTTTTCCAACAAGTAGGGACATTGGATATGACCCAATACTTGAACAAGTATCGCTAACAAATCCGGGACAGGATAGAGCCCATTCACACCAGTTAGGTCTGTTGCAGCGTGTTTAATTGGCGCTATAAGGTAACCCATTCATTTGAATGCACCACAGTGGAACAAAATTCGTACCCACTGCATTTTTGCTAGTGCAGCACAGGGGTAGTGCATTGCTGCATGTTGCAGTGCACTGTGATACAGGTTCGTTGAAGTGCCATTCACAATAACAATTGTGTGAATAGGCCTATACTGTCATTGATTTTCCTGGAGTAGTCCTGGCAGAACCTACAGATCTGTGTGTAATTTATCTGACCAGGAAGTGAAAATCAGATAAAACATGTATTTTAGTTAGGTGCTACAATGCTGGACTTTGGCCCATTAAATATCTAATATGCCTGATCCCGTTCTATACTATCACTGCCAAGGTACAAGAATTTTCGAATAATTCCTTGCAGGAGTGCTGTTTTTAATTGACTTTTCCAGATGACCTTGCCAACGGACCTGGACTAGTTCATGTCATTGCAGCACCAGGATGTGCATGACACCCTGTTCTTTTTCCCCTTCATGTAGGCGTGTACTTTAAATATATACTATTTTTTTTAGCTGATGTTTAGTTGTGTGTCTTTTTTTTTTTTTATGTAGTACATCATACACTTTAATTATGTGTAATAGTATGTATCCTATGACCTAAAGGCTGCTTCTGCTAAAATGCAACCATTCTGCGGGATATAATGAATTCTGTGAATGGTGAAGAGGGCAGAAGGGGGCCATCGATGTAACTTTTCTTAGTAACAGAGGCTACAGTTAACTCTCACAGCATTGGGAAGACAGCCCCTCAGTCTAGTATCCAGCGGTTACAAAAAAGATACAGCAGGGAAGATTTTTAGCAGAAGCAGCCGCCTGCATGTAATACTGTGATGTTTGTGCTGGAGCACTGTGTGACCCTTCACCTTTTTCTCCTGATGTATGCTGGGGAAGGGGCTGTACCAGGAAGTAGTGAGAGTGGTGTGTGTAACTTGCTGAGCAGATACTGGCAGCATTGCTAGCAACACTCTGAGAGACCCCGTGTCTAAGGGACAAAACAGTGGCAACGAGGATTGTGGATTTTAGCACACATGGCCTTCATAGGGTTTATTCAACCATTTGATCCTGCTGCTGAATCATGGAGCTCCTGGGTAGAGAGGCTGGAGCAGTATATGGAAGCAAATAGTGTGGCTGCAGAAAAGAAGTTTGCAATTTTCCTCACAATATTGGGTCAAGCTGCATATGGCACTCTCAGAGACCTAATTTCTCCAGACAAGCCGGCCTCTAAGCCCAAATGCCAATACTAATGTCAGTGGCTCTGGGCACCTGAAAGAGCAGGATAGAGAAAAATCCCAAACACATTACTGCTGGAAACTCCCATACTCATCAGTGCTGATGTAATGATGCCTGCGCTGCCTGCTGTAAACTGACCAGTCACCATGTGAATAGGTAAACTGCTTCATTGACTGGTCACCAAACAGGAAACTGTAATGAAGAAACCAATTTGGGCACCCTGTTTCATGGAAACACACATTTTAGGCCCGTCCACCTGGAGCAGGTTCCGTTGAGGTTCACCTGCTCAGCAGGGAATAGGTCCACTGATCCTCACTGAGCAGGCGGATGGCTGGTGCATAATGGACACAGACAGAGCCTGGTCTCCTCTATGGGTGGTCGTATGTAAACGGACCGCCTGTCCATTTACACTGACTGCCATCCGATCCACCAGACGGATGAGGAATGATCCCCACCCGTCTGCTTTTAGCACTTGTCCGTTGACACCTGTTGCTCTATAGAGGAGACGAGGGTTCGATCGGGTCTGTTTGAAAAACTGGCAGGCGGACCCGAACAGCCCACCCATGTGAAAGGGCCCTACAGCAGTTGATCGTGTAATTGCAGGCTAAATAACATTTGCTCTGTGTAGCTTATGTGCCTGGCGTTCAGCTAAAGGTTAAAGTTGTTCTAAAGTCAGACGTTTTTTTTATCTTAATCCATTCTATGCATTAAGATCAAAGCCTTCTGTGTGCAACAGCCCCCCCCCCCCCAATACTTATCTGAGCCCCATCTCTATTGCATGAGAGCCTCAACTGTCTGGCTCCCGCTGCTGTCATATTAAAGTCAATGAGGTAAGAGGGGGCGGGCCAAGCTGCGGCTCCATGTTTGAATGGACACACAGAGCAGCACTCTCCTCAGATGCCTCCATAGGAAGCTGCTTGCTGTGGGGGCACTTGGCAGGAGGAAGGGGACAGGAGCGCCAGCGAGGGACCCGAGAAGATGAGGATCTGGGCTGCTCTGTGCAAAACCAGAACAAAAAAAAAAAAGACTTTAGTATCACTTTAATTGCACTTACCCTCATCCCTTAAACACCTCTGAATACTTCTGATGTTGCAATCTGTTCCAGACAGAGAGATGGGTATAGTAAAAGAAGCAGTGCTGTTTATAATAAAATAAGTGTTGTCAGGCAGAGTAAAAGAAGCTGTGCTAAAAGAAGTGGTGTCGGGCATAGGCCTCATCAGAAACCAGTGGTCATCAGATCTAAGCTCTGTTGAGGTGTATAGGGGTGGTGATGGGGAGGACAAAGGGGATTTAGGGTAATTAGTGCATAAAAGTGCAATTGATCTTAAATTTACTCTCTTCCTTTATTTAGCCCCCTCCTTATCATGGCCTTTCACGTTTCATAGACACACTGTAAAATCAGATGGGACTTTTTGTTTTCAATTCATGTTATAGAGATAAAATGACAGTATCTCACAAAAGTGAGTACACCCCTCACATTTTTGTAAATATTTTATTATATCTTTTCATGTGACAACACTGAAGAAATAACACTTTGCAACAATGTAATGTAGTGAGTTTACAGCTTGTATAACAGTGTAAATCTGCTGTCCCCTCAAAATAACTCAACACATTAATGTCTAAACCACTGGGAACAAAAGTGAGTACACCCATAAGTGAAAATGTCCAAATTGGGCCCAAAATGTCAATATTTTGTGTGGCCACCATTATTTTCCTGACGGTAAAAAAGAGATCCTGCTCTCTCTCTTTTTTTTTTTTTTTTTTTTTTTTTTTTTTTATTATTAGGCATTCAGGCCGGCTATTGCAAGCTGATGTCATCAAGTATAAGGCAAGATGGCAAGGGCCCATGCATAACTCGTAGTGTCAGAGAAGCGGTGAGTGGCCAAAGCTTGCTAGAGCAAGGAATAAGGTTAAAGTGGTTGTAAACCCTTACATATGATATACCTATTGAAGTGACTGGCCTCAGGTGATACACAGAGATAAAACTCTCTCTTCACATCCGTTCAAAGTGCAGAATTTTATAGGCTTGTTTGAGAGTTCAAAAAAAGGGGGCAGAGAGGTGAAATGACTATCTGCAGAGCTCAGTGTGGAAAGCACTGAGAGCTGATTGGAAGGAAGGGACTCCACACAGGATCAGAGCTGAAGCTATCAATCTGCTGGAGCTCCCTCCCCTGTCACTATTTATTTTTCTCTTGGTGTTGGGAAAACTTGCCAGAAATGATTCATGTTGCTAGCAAAGGAACGAAGCACCAGACAGAAATAACACTTAGGGGGTTATTTACGAAAGGAAAATCCACTTTGTACTGCAAGTGCACTTGGAAGTGCATTCGCTGTAGATCTAAGGGGGACATGCAAGGAAAAGAAAAAAACAGTATTTTAGCTTGCACATGATTGGATGAAAAATCATCAGAGCTTCCCCTCATTTCAGATCTTCCCCTCAGATCTACAGCAACTGCACTTCCAAGTGCACTTTCTGTGCACTTACAAGTGCACTTATAGTGCAAAGTTGATTTGCCTTTCGTAAATAACCCCCTTAGTGCACTTAATTGAGACAAGTACACACTATAGAGCAGGGGTGCCAAACTCCATTTCATCACAGGCCGCATCATGGTTGCCTTCAAAGTTGTATCTCTAAGACTAGATGTCCAGAGCAAGTCCCCCATCATCAGAAGTGAAGAGTCCCCTACCCTCCCTTACATCACAGTGCACCCCCATACCTTGTGCTGCTGCTGGGAAGAAGCCGAGAGCGGAGCTGGAAAGCAGAAAGTGCAGAGTCTAGAAAAGGCCAGAGGAGGGCAGGAGTCAGCTGTCGGGGTATGCTGAATGCTGAGGTCAGGGGAGGCGAAGACAAGGTGTGCTGCAGCTGCACAGAGAGGCGTAGGATCTGTAGGAGGATTCCTGTTCTCTCTGCTGCCGACAGCTGAGACGAGGGGGGCGGACTTGGTGACAGAGATGAGCTTCTACGCGGCTACTCAGAAAAATGCAGGATCTGGAGGAGAAGTTCTGTTGTCCTCTCTGTTGCTGAGACAAGTGGGGGGGGGGGTGAGGTGCGTGCTGCAGGAGAGGTGCGTGCTGCAGGAGAGGTGCGTGCTGCAGGAGAGGTGCGAGAGCCACATGAAAAGGCTTTGTTCATATTTCATGTCTGAGGGTTACAACCACTTTAAGTATTAGTCTCCTCCTCTACCCCTAAACTTGACTTGAACCTTTAACCATTGCTTTTAAAAGACAGTCCCCTTGCCTGTACAAAGCAAAACAGCGTCTATGTAAAAGCCCCCTACCAGCGTTCCCTTACAGCTCCTGCCTCCACTGCAGCTGGCTCTGAAATCCAAAGTGTCGGATACTCGGTGAAGCAGTGGTGTGAGTAAGCTAGGTATAAATGTGCAGAGGAAGTGCATATTTAGGAACGATCTTATTGCCTATGAAGATAATTCTGGTCAGTTTGGCTTCTGAACCAGGCACCCCTACCAGACACTATGCAAACTACTTTACTTACCTGCAGTGAAAAAACTACAATTTGATTAAAACGGACCCTCTCTTCCCCAAACCTAAAATTTTTCAGTGCATGCTGATCTAGACGCATGTTAAAGTATAATGTTTAAATAAATGTAAGTTATTAAAAACATTCTCTTCTTTTAACTTCCTTGTTCCCCAAGGCATCGGTGAGGTAGCCCTGGCCTCACAGGTGCCTCTGGGTAATACCACATCCTCAGTGTCTTCCCAGGAAACTTCTTGCACGTGTTGTAGGAGCCATGGAGCAGCTTGTGATTGTTCATTAATAAACCACTCCACAGCTTGTACTGTGCATGTCCAAGTCCAGGCTCCACTTCTGCGTATCCCTTGAGATCAGACAAGAAGTTTTCACCAGAACACGTGTCCCCATTGGAAGATTTCCACTTCTATTGGTGACAACTCGGAATTTTAAAATTCCCATCACTTTCTGTCCGAGTGACAAAGGTTACCATGACAAATAGAGAGGAGATCTCACCTCTGCTGGACACGGATCATAATGAATGATTGGCAATAAAGTTGTATTTGAAGAGAAACTTCACCCCATGTACCGTATTTATCGGCGTAAAACACGCACTTTTTCCCCCTAAAATTAGGGGAAAATCGTGGGTGCATGTTATATGCCGATCCCCTCGCTGAAACGAGCGAGAGGAGCCGAGATACACGAAGCCGAAGTACACTCGGCTTTACTCGGCTCCTCTCGCAGTCCCGCCTATCTCTGACTGCACCGCTGCCATACAGAAAGCCGAGTGTACTTCGGCTAGTCTGGGCTCCTGCCCCTGACTGTGAGCAGAGCCGAGTCTAGCCGAAGTACACTCGGCTTTCTGTATGTCAGCCGGCGCAGTCAGTGGAGATGGGCAGGACTGCGAGAGGAGCCGAGTCTAGCCGAAGTACATTCGGCCCCGCTCGCTCCTCTCCACACAGAAATCGGCGCCAATTTTAAAAATCGCAGAGACTGGCAAGGCTGCAAAGGCACTGGGCAAGGCTGCAATGATGGACACTGGGCAAGGCTGCAATGATGGACACTGGGCAAGGCTGCAGATGGACACTGGGCAAGGCTGCAATGATGGACAAGGCTGCATTTAAATGTACGTTTTTTTTTTTTTTCCTTGAATTTCCCTCCTGAAAATTTTTTTCCTTTTAAAATTCCCTCCTAAACTTGGGGTGCGTGTTATACGCCGATAAATACGGTAATTCTTTTTTTCAATCTCCTTTTACCTTTTTTCCTGGGTGGTCCTCAGTCCATTCTCACCTGTCCAGTGAATCCAGCGTTATCCTGCTGTGATCTGCTTCACGCAGAGCCCTGTACCGTCCTCTTCTTTATTAACATCATCAGGTGGTCAACTGCAAGAACCAGGAAAAGACAGTCAGCTCCCTGTCAATAAGCCCCGAGGACTCCTGGGATGCTTGGCATCAGTATCCCAGGAGGCTGCAGGTGATTGGGGCATCATTCTCACCTAGGGCAAAATCCTGAAAGTGCCGGGATATCTGTAAGGGCTCCTTCTCACGTGTGGCAGCCGGGCCCTTGTCCTCCCTCTAAAAAGTAACCCGTAGATTGCTTTTTGCAGGGTATTTGACAGGCGATTAAAGAAACCCCTATACTTCATTTGAAAGCATCTCACTGCTTTCAGCATGGCAATAGGCATAAATTGGTAATGGGGAGTATATGGAAATGGTGACGGCACTGTTTTGTGTGTGTAGGGGGCACCTTTTGAGGGAAAGATGGAGTATCCTTGGAACCGTTCTGAAAGTATTTCTATGGTTTTATGGCATGTGTACAGACTGCACATAAGACTGATCCAAAGTCAAATTCAGGTACTTGAACGTGAAAAATGTATTCAATGATGTATTAATGATTACAGAACTGCATTAATGTTTGCCTTTTGTGACTACCTGGAGTTCAACTTTAATTGGCATGCTGTCATGTTACCCTGAGTATAATGGTCTCATTTCATTTCATCAGATGACCATGTCATTTCACCTAGACCCAGTGTTTTTTCCGCGCCGGGGCTTAGGCGAAGAATGTTAATGAATGATATTCTTCAGATCACAGAGAATTAGTAAATATTATTTAAGCACTGTTAAAATTATCAAATCTTGGAGCTCAGTGGAGTGGGGATAGGACTGGGAGCAGAATGGTTGAAACTATCTGTAGAATAACAAATGGGTGTATTTCAGTGCCCAGGAGTCACACGGGGTGTGTACAGCCCACTGCCAGCAGCCTGTTGAAAAAAAAATGGCTGGCTGAAAGCATATCTGAGGGTTACTACCAGGGTGGATAAAAATCAACAATTTTTGTGTGTGTGTGTGTGTGTGTGTGTGTGTGTGTGTGTGTGTGTGTGTGTGTGTGTATATGTATATATATATATATATATATATATATATATATATATATATATATATATATATATATATGTGTGTGTGTGTGTATGTATGTATGTATGTATGTATGTATATATACGTCGGCAGAATGGCACGGACAGGCACAATCACGTACCTGTACGTGCCTGCCTTCGTATAGTTGGGGGGGACCCCCCTTCTATACAGTGAGTGGTGGTTATCGTTCCGGGAGCGATCCGTGATGAGGGGACGGCCATTCGTTTCCGGCCACCCCCTCGCGATCGCTCCCGGCGAATGAAAAGCTTCCTCTGCCTGTGTAATGTTTACACATGCAGGAGGAAGTGATGTCATCTCTCATGCGGCACTCACATATACCGAGCGCCGCATGAGAGAAGACATCAGGTTAGTGCACTAAACAGCACACTGACACCAGGACACATAGGCACACGATCGCCCCCCCAGATCACCCCCCAGTCACAGTGTCACTGATTGCAGTGACCATTTATTTACTGATCACTGCAATCAGTGACATTTGTGACTGTAAAAGTGTCAAGGCATAGTGTCTTAGGTCCAGTGAAGCACCCTAACCCCCCCCCCCATATAAAGGTTTAACCCCTTGATCGCCCCCCAGGTAACCCTTTCACCCCCTAGCACGGCTGTCACTAAGCAATCGTTTTTCTGATCGCTGTATTAGTGTCGGTGATGCCGAAAGGTAGCAAGTTATTTTTTTTTAGGTTCGCCGCAGGTTTTTATAGCGTCAGGTACCCCCATATATTATCTAATAAAGGTTTTAACCCCCTAATTGCCCCTAGTTAACCCTTTCACCAGTGATCACCGTAGAAGTGTTACTGGTTAGCCAGTTAGTTATTTTGTTATTTAGGTTCCCCGTCAGGTTTTTATATAGCGTCAGGTACCCCCATATATTACCTAATAAAGGTTTAACCCCCTGATTGCCCCTAGTTAACCCTTTCACCAGTGATCACCATATAAGTGTTACGGGTGACGCTGGTTAGTTTGCTTTTTATAGTGTCAGGGCACCCGCCGTATATAACCCAATAAAGGTTTAACCCCCTGATCGCCCGGCAGGTGATATCAGTTAGGTTTTAGCGTCAGAGAGGGTCTGCGTCGCCCCAGGCAGCGTCAGGTTAGTGCCAGCAACGCTAACCCCCACGCGTGAAGCATAACCTCCCTTAGTGGTATAGTATCTGAACAGATCAATATCTGATCTGATCAGATCTATACTAGCGTCCCCAGCAGTTTAGGGTTCCCAAAAACGCAGTGTTTAGCGGGATCAGCCCAGATACCTGCTAGCACCTGCGTTTTGCCCCTCCGTCCAGCCCAGGCCACCCAAGTGCAGTATCGATCGATCACTGTCACTTACAAAACATAACTGCAGCATTCGCAGAGACAGGCCTGATCCCTGCGACTCCAGTGCTGTAGGAGGTGATTTCACCACCACAGTTAAAAAAAAAAAAGAGCATATATGCCGAAGCATGGGGACAGCAGGGGCGGAGGAGAGATTTTGCTCCTAATGCCGCGTACATACGGTCAAAATTCCGATGGAGGCATGCCCGAGGAAAAGTCCGACCATGTGTGTGCGGCATAACTTTTTTGCGGGAGGATGCCCCCATGCTTCGGCATATATAAATGGTGCATGTATGCCCATCATTAGAAGTGGGTGGATGAAGGGAGGTATTCTAATGGTGGGCATACCCACCGATCAATCTCTTTTTTTTCGTTTAGCCAACAGGCTGCATGAAAAAAAAGATTACAATACATGTCCAACAAGGACCAGCAACATACTGGTATATATTATGGAATATATTATATGTTGACACAAGTTGCGGAAAAAAGACAATTTATTTTTTTATTTTATTTTTTTGCACAAAGTTGTCACTAAATGATATATTGCTCAAACATGTCATGGGCATATGTGGAATTACACCCCAAAATACATTCTGTTGCTTCTCCTGAGTACGGGGATACCACATGTGTGAGACTTTTTGGGAGCCTAGCCGCATACGGGACCCCAATAACCAAGCACCGCCTTCAGGCTTTCTAAGGGTATAAATTTTTGATTTTACTCCTCACTGCCTATCACAGTTTCTTCATTTTCAAAAACAAATGAGAGCTGTAAAATACTCACCATGCCTCTCAGCAAATAGCTTGGGGTGTCTACTTCCAAAATTGGGTCATTTGGGGGGGGGGGTTTGTGCTATTTTGGCATTTTATGGCCTTCGAAACTGTGATAGGTAGTGAGGAGTAAAATCAAAAATTTGTGCCCTTAGAAAAATCCTGAAGGCGGTGCTTGGTTTTCGGGGTCCCGTACGCGGCTAGGCTCCCAAAAAGTCCCACACATGTGGTATCCCCGTACTCAGGAGAAGCAGCAAAATGTATTTTGGGGTGCAATTCCACATATAACCATGGCATGTGTGAGCAATATATCATTTAGTGACAACTTTTTGTAATTTTTTTTTTTTTTTTTTTTTTCATTCTTCAATCACTTGAGACAAAAAAAAAAAATTATTCAATGGGCTCAACATGCCTCTCAGCAATTTCCTTGGGGTGTCTACTTTCTAAAATGGGGTCATTTGGGGGGGGTTTTGTACTGCCCTGCCATTTTAGCACCTCAAGAAATGAGATGGGCAGTCATAAATTAAAAGCTGTGTAAATTTCAGAAAATGTACCCTAGTTTGTAGACGCTATAACTTTTGCGCAAACCAATAAATATACGCTTATTGACATTTTTTTTTTTACTAAAGACATGTGGCTGAATACATTTTGGCCTAAATGTATTACTAAAATTGAGTTTATTCGATTTTTCTTATAACAAAAAGTAGAAAATATCATTTTTTTTATTTTTTCAAAATTTTCAGTCTTTTTTTCCGTTTTATATCGCAAAAAAAAAAAATCGCAGAGGCAATCAAATACCATTAAAAGAAAGCTCTATTTGTGGGAAGAAAAGGACGCAAATTTCGTTTGGGTACAACATTGCATGTCCGCACAATTTCCAGTTAAAGCAGCGCAGTGCCAAATTCTGAAAACACCTCTGGTCCTTAACCTGCATAATGGTCCAGGGCTTAAGTGGTTAAAAATCTATCTAAAAGATAGTTTCCTATTTAAGATACATTAATTTTTTAGTTTATTCAGCATGAAATGGAGCTTAGTTATGTAGCATGAGGCTGTATATTCTGCAATTTTTACATTTTTGGTAAACTCATTCAATGAATGCAAGCTGAGTTAACATGCACTGCATTGATGCAGGCACACAATTGTGAAACGGACTGTCTGTGAGTCAACAGCGGGTCAGAGGAGGAGCCACTGCAGGACAAAGATGGCAGTTGCTCTTTAAAAACTATGATTTAAATCAAGTTGATTTAAATTGAGCCTTTTTACCAGTGATTTTAAATCAAATCCACCCTGGTTACTAGCGTACAGGGACTTATGCTTTGAGCGAGGACCTTCAGTGTTTGTGCCATACATCTTTGTGCGCTTGGAGGTGTGTACAGTTGGTGCATTAATCAACCCATCATTGATTATGACAGGCTGCTGGTAGCTGGCTGTACCTACCATCAGTGACTTCCGGTTTTGAAATTTGAACCCCCCTTCTTCCCTTTTTATTTTTTTTTAATTTTTTTATACTCTGTAAAGACAAATGTGTCCATGTGCATGAGCCCTAAAACATCTCCCATCATTTAACCAAGGGGGGGCCCACAGATCCCAAACCCCCCCCCCATGTAAATGAGTATGGGGTACATACTCCTACTCATTCACCAAAGTGTCAAAAGTAAAAAAGAAAAACTGAGACAGTTTTTGACAAGTCCTTTATTTAAAGAGATAAATAAGTGTCCCCAGAACTAGATCCAACGTCAATTACGACAAACGCCGCTTTGCACAGAAAAAAACAAAAAAGCACCCCCCATGTTGAGGGGATGTGGCCTGGTATGGTTCAGGAGAAGGGGGTGGGGGTGGGTGTTTGCTGACAGCAGTTGAGTCATGGTTGTTAAGGACGTGACGGCCGCCTGCTCCTTAACCCCTTCACGCCAACGTAACGCAAATAGGCGGCCTTCGGCTTGAAGGGGTTGTACCGGGGTGATGCATGCATCACCATCACCCCGTTACTGTTTTTTTAGAGCCGACGGGAAACGCATACGTAAGTCGTGTCTTCAAATGTAAATAGTGTTCAAACCACACATGTGAGATATCGCTGCGATCGTTCGAGCGACAGCAATAATTCTAGCACAGTATCCCTACTGACAGCTGAAGGTAAAAAATACATGGCGTCACCCCCCCCCCCCCCCAAATGCATATCGGATTTTAAGCGAAACCCCCACACCGAAAAAAAAAAAGGCCTAATCCCCCGCGAGGCAACCGAAAATATTCCCTGGATCAATTTTACCTATAAATGCTATTATTCAATTATATCATGTACATTTAGGAAATAATCCAGGCCTTTTTTAACGCAACCTACTGAGCTGGACAGAATGAGCTCTTTAGGGGGGTCTTTTCCACAGCGCTAAGGCCTCATGTACACTGCTGCTGGTAAACGGATGTTTAGGAGCAGTGGGACATTTTTTTTCAACTGCTCCTGAACTCTTCTCTATGTTATCTTATCAGTACATGTACACAGGGTCGTTTATAGTCGTTTCTAGGCAGTTGAGTTTAGAGGCCTTTTTTTGGGTTCAGAAGCTGTGTTTAGAGGCATTTCAAGCGCCAAACGCTTCTAAACGCGGTAACTGGCATTTAGCTGCGTTTCGTTTACAGGCATTTTTCAATTTTGCCTATTTAGAAAAAAATATCTATTTTTTTTTTTTTTTTTATTAAACGCGGCAAAAACGTGGGTTACTATCTGTCAAGTTAAATCGTTCAGGAGAGGTTGTAAAAACGTCTTGTGTACATTAAGCCTAATGGCCCCTGAGCCTATTCTTCATTCGGCTTCCGGTCTAGGCTCCAGAATTTCCAACTGGCATGCACAAGCTGCAGTGCACTTTGTGAATAGATCTGCAGTCTTCTGGGACCTGCAATTTATCCCAGAAGACTACAGGGGGCCCAACTTCAGCTCTAATCGCTGCGGCAATCCGACCAGAAGTGGGGAGCGGGTACCTGTCAAAATCGGGTAACTGCTTCAATGAAAGTATGCATACTATGAATGAATGCCTTAACATTTCTAGTTTATACATTATTTTTTTTATTTATTTTTTATTTTTTTTTATGTTGAAATGGACTTTAGTAAGTTCTTGAGACTTGTTTTGTTTCCAAATTTGTATGTGTATGTTGCATGTTAATAACACTTCCCACCAATTTAATGTTTTTTCTGACAAATTAATAATGCGTTCCCTCCCTGCAACGTTATCTTGAATGCATTTCAAGGTAACACTCCTGTATTTATAGTAAACCTAGTACTTCATCGTTAATCTGAATAAACCATTGCAAACAAAACAACTGACTACGTCACAATGCTTAAAAATTCTCTTTTACAGTGTAATATTTTGTTTTATCCACATGGGGGAGCAGCTGGTCTTTAAATTGGCTACTGTAAGCAAATTGAGGAGATCCATCCCATTATTGCACACGTGCAGTAGGCATAAACAGGGGAAGGGAAGAGAGGAAGCATGTCATCTGTGATCCCGCCCAGCACACAGCAATAACAAGCAGTGCCTTGCTGCTGCTACTGCTGTGTGTGTGAGCTGCTGTGTATTTGGCACCCTGCTGCTATGAAGCTGTCCTGCAGCCTCCGCTGAACTCTCTCTAGCATATACTATGGCTGCTGCTACTAGCAGCAAAAGCAACATCAATGGGATGACAGTGGGCTCCATACAGTCTCCAGGTTCCTATAGCCTGGATCACATTAAGAGGCAGCAGCGCATGGATCCTCGCAGGAGACAGGCTGCCCTCTCTTTCCTTACCAACATCTCCTTGGATGGGCGACCCCTGCAGGCTAATGGGGTAGCAAGGGAGGGTACCGCATGTACACTAAGCAGGACTCAGCAGACTTCTCATCTTGCAGAAAAGGATGCAATGCACAATACATCACTTAATGCAACATTGCCTGCAACTCCTCAACATCAGGTCCATGCACCGTTCAGCAAGACAGGACTAACCTCTCCATCAGGACCATTGCCTATTTCTGTGGGTGGGAGACGGGAGCTGATGGAGCAAGAGATGCAGTTAAGGAAACAGCAATTAATTGAGTATGATGAGGAAGAAGAGGAGGATGCCTTTACAAGCAGTGTTCCAGCATCAGCAGGGAGTGGGGTTCCTGTCCAAGCACCTTGCATAGGTAGCAGAGGCCGTCTTAACTCCCTCACCTCTGCTATTTTACCGGCTGCTTTTTGCAGGACTTCAGCCACCTCAGTCTTCAGCTGTAGTGACCAAATACAGAGTGGGACCAGCAGTGCCTTTGAAATCCAGAGGTCACGGTAAGAAAAGAAAGCCAATCAAACAATTTGTTATCCAGAAGGTTCCACAGATCAGAAAGACAGACTAACCATTTATGCTTTTCTGGAAAAATATACACACACACAATCACAAAACCTTCCTCTAATGCCGCGTACACACGATCATTATTCACGGCGGTTAAAAACCGCCGTGAATAATGACAGGAAAAACGAGGGAACCGCTTGGCTCCCTACACACGGTCGTTTTTCCCGTCATTTTTTCTCTTGACGAGAAAAACGACCGTCTGTGGGCTCCGCGGCAGTGTTTCCCTATAGGAAAACTGCCGCGGAAAAAAAATGCTGAAAAAAACGACGAGAAAATTTAGAACATGTTCTAAATTTTCTCGTCGTTTTTTATGCCGTTTTTCTAGACGAGAAAAACGACATAAAGCCCACAGACGATCGTTTTTCTCGGCGAAAAAAAAAAATAAGTTTTTCTCGTCGAGAAAAGCGGTCGTGTGTACGCGGCATGACAGTTAGTAGGAAGAATTGTGCTAAGGGTGGTATATACTAGGCAGTGTGAGGAATAGAGCAGTCATGGTGCTCCAAATGATGATATAAAGGCCACTTTTCTACAATACCAGAACCACCATTGTAAACTATCCTCTGTTGTTACCATAGCAATGTCTTAGTGTATCTATCGCGGGTATACAGTAAGTCCCAGTAAACTTGCTTTTGTAGCACAAAACTTATACATCTTGTTCTGCCACTATAGCATAATTGGGGACAACTACCCAAGGAGTCTTATAAAAACGTCAATAATTTAAAGTCTGTAGAATTCGAACTGGTCTCTTATTGTAGCAACCATCACCCTTGCCGTACTCCCCTTTTTCATTCAGCCTTGCTGATCTGTACTGAAAATAATCCTCCCGGGTCTTCTTTACGATCCGTGCAGTAAATGAACGATAGCCTTATTTTTTATTTTATCTAAAAACTACTGTAGTAATTGCATTTTATTCAGAGCCCATGCATTGAAGGATATACAGTAGGTGCCTAGTTTTATTGTCAACTATATGCTGGCTATTGTAGTTTGATGGTACTTGTCAAGCCAACAATACAAATCCATAGCTCCCAACTGTCCCTGATTTCGAGGGACTGTCCCTGGTTTGGAGCAATGTCCCTCATTCCTCCTCATTTGTCCCTCATTTTGGTCTGATCTATATATAGATGTATTTAAAGTGCACTTTTCATCTATCAAAAAGTGTTTTCCAGTGCTAAACCTTTTCATCTGATTTCTAAATTGCTGCATTTGTAAATTCCGAAAGCCAACATAAAGGAATAGTAGTGGTAAAAACTTGTGGGTTTACCCAATCTTGTTTTTTTTGTACAATTCTCCTTTTAAGGGGGTGTGGGAAGGGGTGTGTCCTATGCCTGCATACTTTTGCTGATAGGTGTCCCTCATTCCCATCTCAAAAAGTTGCGAGGTATGCAAATCTATTTTGGTTTACTGATATGATTATGGTCTAACCTGAAATGCATTGCAGTAATGACGTCCATGAAGTGTATAAATACATAGTAAACTTTCTCTATTAGAATATAGATGTTCTATATACAGGAAGTACACATGCTGCATGGCAGCACCTTGGCCTTGGTCCTAGGTCTGATTTATTGTGCAAGCATGCAGCCTGGAGCTGAATTTTCTGCTTTGTGGCCATGTGACTGTGTGTTTTCACATAACGGCAGTAATAATCTAGTGCACCAATAGTGCACTTTTCACATTTCTGCTTCGTTCTTATAGATGCAGTTTAACAAGAGTGGAAATAACCTATTAGAAAAGTCTCTGTATACAAGTTAGGCCTCATTCGCACTAGTTCTTTAAAAATCTGCAGCCAGATCACACCTGTGTTTTTACCACCAGCAGACTAGAGAATGTATCCCGAGTCTGCCTTTTACTGTCCTTGAGGGCTCATGAACATGGGTGTAATTGAAATTCTCATGTAAATGCTGAATTTTGCTAGCTGGCAGAAAGATCTAGTGTAGAAAAATGTGAGTAGTGGTGCGCAAAGTACTCTCTTTTATCTGTAAACAGATTATAGAAGTGAATGCTGGTAAATTTATGCATGCAAGTGTGCATATTTAGGCCCCTTTCACACGAGATGGTCTGATCGGGACCATCTGTTCGTTTTTCAGGCAGGCCTGATCGGATCCTCCATTCTCCTCTATGGAGTGGCAGATGTAAATGGACTTGTGTCCGTTTACACCCGCCTACCTCCAGTTTGATTCGGCAAAAAGAAACGAAAGAGGATCTGTTCCCCCTCTCCCCTCTGTCTGGCCAAATCAGATCGCAATCTGATGTAAATGGACAGCCGGATAGTTTACATCTGACTGCCCACAGAGCAAAGTGGGCTTTGTCCGTGTCCGCTCTGTGTCCATGTCCAGGTCCATAAAGACATGGATGAGCAAGTTTGGGGTGGAGGAACTTGACTGGCCTTCACAGAGTCCTGACCTCAACCCAATAGAACACCTTTGGGATGAATTAGAGCAGAGACTGCGAGCCAGGCCTTCTCGTCCAACATCTGTGCCTGACCTCACAAATGCGCTTTTGAAAGAATGGTCAAACATTCCCAAAGACACACTCCTAAACCTTGTGCACAGCTTTCCAGAAGAGTTGAAGCTGTTCTAGTTACAAAGGGTGGGCCAACTCAATATTGAACCCTACGACCTAAGACTGGGATACCATTAAAGTTCATGTGTGTGTGCAAAGGCAGGCGTCCCAATACTTTGACTATATAGTGTATTTTAGACCTTTTTTCCTTCTAACAAAACTCCTATTTTGATTACACTCATGTGCACAAATTTGTTTACACTGTTTGTTTATTTTGTACTGCAAAACTTTAATACGCCTCTGAAAGTAGCGTTTCTTGCACCTATGTGCATGAGCCCTTAGGGCTTAGACAGAATACATAAAAGCTGTTGTATTAGTGTGCATTTTAGCACCGTACTGCACGCTCACAAGTTGAAATGGGTCAAATGTGGTTCATTTAGGATCTAGTGAGAGCTCTAGATTGTCATTGAAGGCTAATCCTTTTTCGAGAACTGCAGAAGTGAAAACCCGAAGTATACTTTTGTACGCCAAATCCAATGCCGAGTCTGTCCACCAAGGCATCAAGTGATTTGTGTGTTAGAGATGGTTCTCTCCCACAAAGTAAAGCTATGTGGTTAATTGGCTTCCCTCTACAGTGGTTTGGAGTAGTAAGAACATTGAACTGCAAACTCCAGTGGCTGATGTAAATAACTGTTACACTGAGGGTACATCACTATTACTGATGTGTGATCCATATAGTTTATTCACATTGATCTAATACAGTGGTTCTCAGCTGTTGTAAGACCAGGACCCTATAATAAAAAAAAAAAAAATCCCCTCCCCCAAAAAAAAAGTATTGTGATAGATAGGACAGCATTAATTATATAGTGCAGCTATATAATAGGGACTATGTAATGTGTGTGCCCCGTTATATTGTTAGTCAGTACTTCGTGTCTCCCCCTTACACTAAAGCAAGTGAAAGGTTCTCATTTATTTAGCTTTGGTACAGATTGCACTGACGGGTAGAGAGCACTGCTCTATTATACTTGCCAATGCCAACACTTCATACCTGGCTCCTGACAGAGGGAAAGCACATAGGAGAGCTTGGGGGTCGGAGCAGTGCCTTCACCAAGGACAGAGTTCTGTCTAGAGAATAGCGAGATGAGGAGAGGCAGCACTTAATAATCAAGGGGAGGCACGAGGCACCAAAGCCATGAAGTGCGGCTCCACTGAGCTTCAGATTATTAGTCATTATTATTCAGGATTTATAGCACGCCATTGGCCGGTTCAATAAAACCCATTTTCGGCCTGTGTGTATGGCAGCTGGTCCAACAGAAGCCGGCCGAGCAGGCTGCAAAACCAGCAGCCAATGACTGAGATGGGAGTGTTATGGTGGGGGTGGGGCATCCCCCATTACAACACAACAGCTCAGTGGGGGAGATTTCTGTACTAATGTCGGATTGTTGGTACAGCAGCTCCGAATGGAGCTGACAGTTTTTTAATTTTTTTTTTATTTAACCCGCTAGGTAAACTGGAAAAAACTCCTAGTGTGTACCAGGCTTTTCAATACAGGAGGAATCGAAGGGCCCTGCTCGTTAGAGCTTACAATCTAAAAGTTATGGTCAAGTGATACAAAAGGTATTAACTGGGGGGGGGGGGGGTGATGGGGAAAGTAAAAGTACTACAGTTGTTAGGTGGAGGCAGGTTAGGCTTCTCTCAAGAGAGAGGTTTTCAGGGATCACCGAAAAGTGGACATAGTTGGAGATAGTTGGACAGATTGGCATAGGGAATTTCATAGGGTGGGAAAGGATTAGGAAAAGTCCTGGAGGCGAGCCTAGTAGGACATGACCAGGAACTAGAGAGTAAAAGGTCATGGTAGGAACAAAGCAAACAATTGGTTTCTTATTTTGTTTACCAATTTATCTCACTTGGCTGCCAGTTTACTTTGCTGGTGACCATACTGGATTTCAAAACTTAAATGTATCTTATTGGGATTTTATGTGATATAATATATGTCCATTAAAAAAAAAAAAAAAAAAAAAAAATACTACACCTACATGTTAGAACACTGTGCAGTTACAAATATTTTTGAAGGCCACCCCAACCTTCTACTCACCTATTTGCAGTCTTCCTTCACACTGCACAGCCTCCTGTCTAATCTTTTTCTGCCTGACTCCTGCTTATGTACTGCAAGCTTCATTCAGGCCTATGGAGCGTTTGCACCCAAAAGAATGGGAAGCAATCCTTACTCATTGTAACTGCTTTTGTTGTTTTGTTTTATTTAAGATGCACATTAGAGCTGCATGATTAATCGTTAAAAAAAATCACGATCTCGATTCAACCCCCCCCCCTCCTCTCACGATCTTAACCCAGCATTTCCCACAATGTAAACAGTGCAGAACCGTTCTCTGCTCACTCACAGCTGTCAAAAAAAAAAAGCGAAAGCCTCCGGCTTTATCAACATTTCTCAGTGCTGAGATAACTATAAATAATGTAAAGTTTGGTTCTTTTAGGCCCCTTTCACAAGATCGGCCCGCAAAGATCCGCCTATCCGTTTTTTCAGGTGGATCTGAGCGGGCCATCCATTGACTTGCATGGGTAAGCGGATGTCAGCGGAGCTGTGTCAGCTGACACCCGCCTGCCATCCGCTGCGACAAGATCTGCTGAAAACAGACGAATGGCGATACGTTCCCCATTCGTCCAGCGGATCAGATCGGAGGAAAACAGACAAGCTGTCCATTTTCATCTGATCTTGCCATAGAGAACAGCGGGACTCTGACAGGTCCATCCCTGCACAGTGAGCAGAGACAGGCCTGTCATACACCTGCTCAGCTGGGATCAACGGAGCGATCCCCCGCTGAGCTAGCGGAGTCCGCTGAGCAGATCTGTCCCATGTGAAAGGGGCCTTAGATCAAAAGGGATGAACTTCGGTCTGCAAATAAGGTCAGTTTAACCACTTGCCAACCAGCTGCTGTCATTATACTGCTTCAGGTCGACTCGTTCCCGCAAATCGCCGTAGCTGTATGTCGGCCCGTTTTTACAGCTATTGCACAGCGGGGGAGATGCAGTGCGTGGCTTGGCGACCGCGACGTCCGCTGGCCACCCAGGATCGCTTCACAGAGAGCCAGAACGGGGATCTGTCAATGTAAACGGACAGATCCCAGTTCTGACAGGGGAGTAGAGAGAGATCGTCCGTTCCTAGTGATCAGGAACAGCGATCTCTCTCCCCTCCTCCAGTCAGTCCCCCCCACAGATAGAAACACCTCCCAGGGAACACATGTAACCCCTTGGTCACTACTAGTGTTAACCCCTTCCCTGCCAGTGTCATTAATACAGTTATTCATGCAAAAATATGTAGAAGTATACATATTGGCCTAAACTGATGAAGACATTTTTGTAAAAATAATTTTGGGGGATATTTATATAGCAAAAAATTAAAAAAATATTGTTTTTTGTTTTCAAAATTACCATGTTAGAAACATTCTAGAACAAAACCAGAGCTGAACAGCCCCGCCCAGGGGGGCGGTCCCTCCGGACATTACCCTCCCACTTGCAGCTAGCAGCCTCAGTTTTTTTTCTGCCTAGCAGAAGAAGAAGACGTGGCTCTCTCAGGAGCCAGTCTCCTGGAAGATTTTACATTTTAATTTTTATTCCTTTGGGAATTTTATTTTATTTTTGAGATATTCACTCAACTGTCGGCTGGGCAACAGGTTGGGTACACTGGTATCCTAGTAGTCTTCCCTGTCCGACCATCGAGCGTGCTGATCCTCGCCTTGTGTGCGTGAGACTCCGTTCACGACATGCCCCATGACTCCAGGGGTGGCCGGGTTGCTTTTAGCTCCCGCGGTCCTCTCGATTGAACAGTACCTGACTGACTGTATCTCTCACGGTGGACCGGCCCGACAGCTATGCAGTACTGCTCTGTGATAGGTCTGTCTGAAACAAGCCAGTGGGTCCCTCTGGGACGGGTAAGTAGTCTCTCCTGCTACAGGTGAGTACATGCTGGCTGTGTTTTCTTTATATGGGGGGTTTCTCCCTGTCTCCCCCCCCTGTTATGCTGCTCTGCACCCTGTACTGGTGCTGTGCTGTGTGGGGGTGCTTGGGGGTCACTCTGGCCTGGCTGGGGGAGCTCATGTCTGTTTTAATGGCACTGGGGCAGTGTTCTGGTGTGTAAGTGTTGACATACTGTTGTGGAGTAGTGGTTTACATGCATCACAGGTTCAGTTCCTGAGTGGGGCTGTTTGTGTTCAAACAGCCGCCCCAGCGCTTGCCGTGCCACAGCCAGTGAGGGCAGGAGCTCCTGCCTTGTGGTTGGTGAACAACCACAAACCATGTGCGCCATTAGCGCTGTGAGGTATTTTTTTTAAAAAACGCTCGGCGGCCATTTTGCCGTGGATCGATGGCGCAGTATTGTATGCGGCCGGCGGCCATTTTCTTGAAGCCGCGCCGTTTTTGCCTACAGTTTCGGCCTCTATCGGCCGCTGCTGCGGCGCGAATCTCCCAATCTCCTCACAGTCCAGTCTCCTCACTCTCCCCAGGCTTCACCCGTGCGGCAGCGCGGTTTCATACAGCGGAATGAGCGGTCCTTACAGGGGTTGGTGAGTACTCTGGGTGTCCCCTCCTCAGCTTCAGCATAGCCAGTGGGTGGACTGTGTTACTCACTATGATCGTGTTTAACAGTCAGAGGGTGGCAGTATGGAGTCTAGTTCACCTGCTTCTCCACACTTGTCTGGGGCAATTGGCAGTGCTCCTGCACCTGCGGTCCCTAGCGACTAGTTGTCGGCAGTCCTGGAATCATCCTTGTCAGGATGGAAGCGGTGTGTGAGCGCAAGGGAGCTGTAAAGCGCCTCCTCCCCACACATCCTCCTGTAGGGGCGTGCTCTGACTCAGATATGGGCCTAGCTATGGCTGCTCAGGACCCTAGCTCTGAGGATTTTCATGTTTTTAAACAGGATATTCCCTGTGAGGAAGACCCCAGTTCTGAAAAACTGACAGGGTGCTTGTAAGTGAACTCATTGATGCTGTGAGGAACACTCTCAAGCTGAATGTTGAGGCTGAGGAACCTCAGGTAGAAGCTGTCTCCTTTTGGTTCCTTTAAAGCCGTTTATTCAAAGGTTTTTTCCATATGTGCCTTTTTTTGATACATTCATTAACTAAGTCTGGGATAAGCCGCAGAAGACTTTGACGGTCCCGCAGCGCCTAGCCATGAGGTACCCCTTTAAGGAGGACCTGGTTATGAAGGGGCTCTCCCCCCAGTGGTCGACCCCCCGGTCGCCCGTTTTGAATGAGGCTACCACACTCCCAATGGAAGGGACTCCTGCATTTAAGGATCCCACTGACAGGAGGTCAGAAGTGGTGAGTAGAGCTATGTTTACCTTTTTGGGGTCTGCCTTACGCCCTATAGGGGCGGCGACACTTGTGTCTCAAGACACTCACAGGATGGGCAAAGATTTTGCACCAGATGGTTTAGAAGCATAATCTCCCTCCTAAGACCATTACCCTGGCTCACCAACTGGCGCAGGGTTTAGTCTCTGTGTGCGATGCCACTTTGGATGCGGCCCCTTTAATTTCTGGGGCCTCTATCTGCTGTGGGGCTGCGTCGCCTTATCTGGCTGAAATGCTGGTCGGCCGACCTAGCTTCCAAATAGCTCCTGGCTGACTTGCCCTTTAAGGGCGGTAGACTGTTTGGGGCCGCCCTGGATGCCATTATTATGGATGTCACAAGGGGTAAGAGCACCTTCCTTCCTCAGTCTGTTACGGAAAAAGGAGCCCCACCGTAGGCCGGGCCCTTCCTTTCCGGCAAAGAAGAATGAGTTTTTTCTCGTCAGTCAGAATCCAGGGTAAGCCCTCCCAGACTGGAAAAAGTGCGGCTGGAGGACATAAGCGTCCCTGGGTGCGTAAGCCTACCAAGCAAGCTCCCAAGCCCACCGCCACATGGAGTCTTGCCCCTGCCCGATTCTGGGGTGGGGGGACGTCCTTGCAGGTTCACGGTTCGGTGGAGCTCCCGGATCTCCGACCGGTGGGTGTGCGAGGTGGTCACCTCAGGATACAGGATAGAATTCCGTTCCTGGCCCCCAGACAGATTCTTCCCTCCATTCTCCCTCTCCTTCCTGCCCGTCGGGCGGCCCTCTTAAGGGCCGTACAGGATTGATCAGGTCCGGAGTGATTGTGCCGGTTCTGTCACAGGAGAGGTTGTTCAGGGTTTCTACTCAAATCTGTTTGTAGTCCCAAAAGGTGGACGGGGGTTCGGCCAATCCTGGGCCTCAAGGCCTGAATGCCTTTGTGATGGTGCACATCAAGGCCGCCTACTTGCATGTTCCGATCTGCGCACGTCACCAGTAGTTTCTGCGTCATCGGCAACGCGTAGGGGGAGGAGCATAGTGACGCTTCCAGCAGCCTGAGGAGGATTACATCTCACTGAGCTGAGCAAAAGCGCTGTTTTGTTTCTGGGGTTACGTGAGTACAGCCGCAGCTGTTGTGGCGTGTATGGTGTGTTGAACACTGCGCAATGATACATTTCTGCTTTGTACCCCTTATATGTGGATACCGATGGAAATCGGAGATCATCAGAAAAGGTGATCTGTGAAGTAGCCGCAGCAATATAAGCCTATACACTGGAGGACTGGCCTTTTGTATTGTTTGTACTGCCCAGCATTATTGTTTTGAAGTGTGTGATAGATTGGCTGAACACACGGGGTCAAGCTTACAGAGTGGAAGGAGGGTGTTGTGAGCAGGACCGCCGTGTCCATCACTTTTGAACCCATCTAGGCTGTTCCTTTTTGTTTTTATAAGCACTGGCATTATGATTTTTGAGTTGTAACACTGACACTATTATTGATATATTTGTATTCACTTATTGCGCACATTGAATAGGTTGGTGTAAGCGCATCTTGTGTATATATAATTTATGATTGTTTGGAGAGCACAGATTCTTTTTTGATTGCAGCTATCATCATTTGGGCATCTATAAATTTTGTTTTTTTTACATATTAGCGCTTTAGTTGAATTTTTCACAGGCCGCTGCTAATGTTGCAACTCCTCCGTTGAGGAGCTCTGCTGCTTTGGAGTGAAGTTTTGGTTGTTCCTTTACTATTTGCTCCCACCCTTTTCTTATACTGCTTTGGGACGTCCCACACGTAAACAGTATGAGAGCTGTGTCAGTCCATGGACGATAAGAGAAAATAGGATTTTTGTACTCACCGTAAAATCCGTTTCTCTGACGTCCATGGACTGACACAGCACCCACCCTTCCTTTTTAAGGTTTGTACTGCTTTGTTACGAACTGAGGCTGCAAGTGGGAGGGTAATGTCCGGAGGGACCGCCCCCCTGGGCGGGGCTGTTCAGCACTGGTTTTGTTCTAGAATGTTTCTAACATTCTGCCTAGGTCTTCTCCTGCAAGCAGGGACATATACCCACACGTAAACAGTATGAGAGATGTGTCAGTCCATGGACGTCAGAGAAACGGATTTTACAGTGAGTACAAAAATCCTATTTTTTTGCTAGAAAATTACTTATATACCGTATATACTCGAGTATAAGCCGACCCGAATATAAGTCGAGGCACCTAATTTTACCACAAAAAAAATCGGAAAACGTATTGACTCGAGTATAAGCCTAGCGTGTCCATCTGCATGCCTCACTGTGTCCATGTGCATGCCTCACTGTGCCCATGCCTCACTGTGTCCATGACTAGATTTACGTTTAACATGGGAGTATATGGAAGGGGTGCCCGGCTTTGAAAAATCGGTGCTCCCCGGCCGTAGGTCCCCCAGACATTAAAATTTGCACACTTATAGAGGAGACCTGGGGCTACATGTGTGCCAAGTTTGGGGTCCAGGGGATCTACGGCCGGCTGGTACCCTGCCCCCAAAGTCCGGGAGATCAGGCGCAAAAAGGTGACGAGTATAAGACGAGGGGGGCATTTTCAGCACAAAAAAAATGTGCTGAAAAACTCGGCTTATACTCGAGTATATACGGTATATTTTTTTAGCAGAGCCCCTAGAGAATAAAATGGGGGACATTGAAATATTTTATGCCACACTGTATTTGCACAGTGGTCTTTCAAACGCATTTTTTTGGGGGGGACAAAATACACTTCAATTAACAAAAAAATAAATAAACAGCAAAGTTAGCCCAATTTTTGGTATAATGTGAAAGATGTTACACTGAGAACCGTGATCTTTATTCTAAGGCCCCTTTCACACTGGGGCGGGAGGTGCGTTGGTGGTAAAGCTACGCTTTACCGCCAATTTTGCGGCGCTATTGGGTCGCTAGCGGTGCGGTTTTACCCCCGCTAACGGCCGAAAAAGGGTTAAAAACCAACGCAAAGCGCCTCTGCAGAGGCGATTTGCCGGCGGTATAACCACGTTGCCCCATTGCTTTCAATGGGCAGGAGCGTTTAAACACACCGCTCCAAAGATGCGGCTAGCAGGACTTTTTTTACCGTCCTGCTAGCGCACCGCTCCAGTGTGAAAGCCCACGGGCTTTCACACTGGAGAAACAGCAACTGCTGTTTCAGGTTAGTTTGCAGGCGCTATTTTTAGCGCAATAGCGCCTGCAAACCGGCCCAGTGTGAAAGGGGTCCAAGCTAAAAAATTGTGATAATTTTTTCCAGAATTGTGCAGCTCTAATACACATGTAAAATAAATTGCCTTAAAGGATAAGTTCACTTTTAGGTTGCCCCTCCACCCTAAAGTACCCCACCTCCCATAATCCCAATGTACTGTATATTTACTTTTATCCAGCACTTCAGAACCCTGCAACACAGCCTTGCGCAAAATCCTCTTGTAGTCGTAGATGTGCACGCAAAGTAGACCCCCCCTAGATTGTACAGCATTGTATTTTATGTTTTTTAATAACTGTTCCTTTTTTTTTTTTTTCTTTACTCTCATAAATAATAAGCTAAATGGTAATTGGCATGCCCCATTTTAAGCTTTCATTAGATGAAGAGGGATAAATAATGTATGAAGCAGGTTTTATCATCCCATAAATGAAGAATCTCCTCAGACTGAGAATAATGTAAAAAGTATGTTGACTGACTGCATTTTGACCTCATCATTCACTGAGAAAATTTAATAAATTGGCATGCTGCTATGGTACAGGGATCTGCAAATGTGTGTTCTACCTTATCCATACAGGGAATCCGTTTTTTGTTTTTTTTTAGTGTCCATCATTACTGCTTAGAATCTGTCTCTCCACTGGATATGGGTTGTAGGAGGCCCACTGGAAGGTGTCGTGGAGTCTTGCTCTGAGCACACACGTAACCGCCTTCGTAGCTGCCTGTTGCATCAGCACGTAGACTAGGCCACCAGAATTGTTGGGAAATGGCCCAAAAGAGTTGATTCTTCCAAGGGTGGCCAGCAGCCTTGGGAGAATGGTAAGTCTGGAGCACGGCAGTACAGAGACTCTCGAGAACTAAGCAGCGGTCACAAGGTTTCTCAGGAGGGGCATCGACCTGAGAATTTTGTCTCCCAAAGGAGAAGTGAGACTGGTGCGGACCGGCGCCAAAATACGATCAAGAGGAATCGCAGGAACCGTAACCGACTCCATCTTGGAAGTGGAGGAAAATTGTCGAGACAAGGTGTCAGCCCTTACATTCTTAGTACCGGGTAAGAATGAGACAATGTAATTGAAACTCGACAAGAAAAGAGCCCATCGTGCCCTTCTGGGAGAGAGGCGCTTAGCCTCAGACAAGAATGTGAGATTTTTATGGTCAGTAAGAATGAGAACCGGCACAGTGGTACCTTCGAGGAGATGTCTCCATTCTTTCAGGGCTAAAATGATCGCCAACCGCTCTCTGTCACCAATTTCGTAATTGCACTCCGCAGGTGACAATTTCTTGGAAAAGTAGCCACACGGATGCATAGCGCTGTCAGAGCTAGGATGTTGAGACAGAAGGGTGCCAACTCCAGTCTCAGAAGCATCAACTTCAAGGATAAAAGGCAACGTAGGATCAGGATGTGCCAACACAGGAGCAGAAACAAAGGTAGTCTTAAGACTCTCAAAAGCCTTAATGGACTCTGGAGACCAACTCTGTGGGTTACCGTCCTTTCTGGTCATATCAGTCAGGGGCTTGACCAGAGACGAGAAGTTACGAATAAACTTCCGATAATAGTTGGCAAAGCCAAGAAAACGCTGCAGAGGACGTAAACCCACGGGTCAACGCCACTGTAGGACAGCAGAAGGTTTCTCTGGGTCCATCAAAAAACCAGCCGTGGAAATTTGACCTATTCCCGATGGAATTCACATTTCTCTAGTTTACAATAGAGATTGTTCTCTCTTAGTTTTTGTAGCACTCGACAGACATCTGTGTGGTGGCTCTCCAGGGACTTGGAAAATATGAGGATATCATCGAGATGGACCACCACACATAACTGCAACAAATCTCGAGGGACATTGTTAATAAACTCTTGGAAAACAGCCGGAGCGTTAGAGGCCAAAAGGCATTACAAAATACTCATAATGACCTGTTCTGGTATTAAAGGCAGTTTTCCACTCATCGCCCTCCTTAATCCTCACGAGATTGTATGCCCCTCTCAAATCAAGCTTCGTGAACACCGTTGCTCCCTTGAGGCGGTCAAATAACTCCGTAATCGACGGAATCGGATAGGCATTCTTAATGGTGAGACGATTGAGACCCCTAGAATCAATGCAAGGTCTCAGTTCACCACTCTTCTTTTTCATGAAAAAGAAACCAGCACCAGCAGGAGATGAGTATTTGCGGATGAAACCTCGAGAGTGCGTCTGCAACATAGTCCTCCCATGGCCTTATCCTCCAAGACCGACAAAGGGTAAACCCGGCCACGAGGGCGTATGGCACCAGGTTGAAGGTCAATTGCGCAATCATACGACCGGTGTGAAGGCAAAGTACCGGCTTGATCCTTATCAAAGACATTGCTAAAATCGTGATACTCCTCCGGCAGGGAGGAGAGTAAAGAGGTGCACGGGACCTTGGCTACCTTTTTAAAAGCATCTCTTACTGCATTGTTGTGACCAGGACAGAACCTCAGCATGGAGCCAATCAAAAGAGGGGTTGTGCCTCTGTAACCAGGGATAACCAATAACCAGCGGAAACTTAGGTGAGGAAATAACTTGGAATTTGATTATCTCATGGTGAAGAGCCCCTACGGCCATGGACAACAGAAAAGTCTCATGAGTCACATGGGCAGGCTGTAGAGGTCTCCCGTCAAGAGCCTCAATGGCAAGTGGAGTGTCATGCAGCAGCAGCGGAATCAAGTGCTTTGATACAAAGGCAGCATCAATGAACAGGCCTGCAGCCCCGGAGTTAATTAGAGCCTGTATCTCGACGGACGACTCAGCCCACGACAGGGTAACCGAAACCAGGGGCTTATCCTTCTGGGAAACTGGAGACGAAACAACGCCACCTAAGGTCTGTCTGACAGGACCTCAAGGTTCGGGCGTTCCCTGGACGGGTAGGACAAGACTTCAGAATGTGACCAGCCTTCTCCTCCTAAGAGCTCTCTCGTCCGCAGAGAGACGCGTGAAGACCAAGTGCATGGGTTCATCTTCACAGACCGACTCGGTACCAGGAGGCATGGGAGGTGAGGGAGGCAAGGGTGGGACTGCAAAGCTCAGAGACCACTGTACAGGAGGCTTCCGCAAGCGCTCCTTAAGAGAGAATCTCTCTCTGAGTGTGGAGTCAACGAGGATGGCAAATGTGATCAACTTCTCCAGCTTAGTGGGTATATCTCGGCCTGCTATCTCATCCTTGATGGTATCCGAGAGACCATGAGAAAAAGCGGCCACGAGGGCCTCATTGTTCCAAGCATTCTCTGCTGCCAGAGTACGGAATTCAATGGCGTAATCGGCAACCCTCCTCGTAGTCTGTTTGATGGACATGAGGCACTTGGCAGCAGAAGCGGAGCGTGCGGGAACGTCAAATACCCTTTTGAAACCACGGGTTTTTGCGTCTCCCATAGAGGGTTTGCCCAGGCCAGGGCTCTGTCAGAAAGCAAAGATATCACAAAACCCACTTTGCTTCTGTCCGTGGGAAACGCCTGGGGCAGCATCTCAAAGTATATATGAACCTGGTTGAGAAACCCTCTCCACTGAACTGGATCACCCCCAAATCGCTGGGGAAGCGGAGCGGAACCAGACATACCTCTTGTAGAGGTAATACTCGAGGCGGGTGCCTGCACAGAGACTACCGGAGCGGCCACAGTGGGAGATTCTAAACGAGCCATCTGCCAATCAGTGCCACCTGCCAGAGCCAACCAGTGCAATCTGTACTGAGGACATCACGTGTTTGTAAAGTGACAGGAGCAAGGAGGGGGGAGTGGAGTGGGTGAGTTTATGAGACGGGAAAAAAAAAAAATATCGGCCGCAAAAATTGGCATCATATATCGGCCATCGACCGCCCCGATTTCTAATTATCGGCATCGTCCAGAGAAAAACCCATATTGGTTGACCTCTAGTTTAGATGCACTGTGGTGTATTTTTGATGCGTTTAGATGCTCTCTGGTGTATTTTTTACACTGTGGTGTATTTTCGATGCATTTAGATGCTCTCTGGTGTATTTTCAATGCATTTAAATGCTCTCTGGTGTATTTTTAATGCGTTTAGATGCTCTCTGGTGTATATTTGATGCGTTTGGTTGCATTCTGCTGTATGTTTGATGCATTTAGATGCACTCTGGTATATTTTTGATGCGTTTAGATGCTCTATGTTGTATATTTGATGCGTTTAAATGCACTCTGGTGTATTTTCAATGCATTTAAATGCTCTCTGGTGTATTTTTGATGCATTTAGATGCCCTCTGGTGTATTTTGAATGCATTTTAGATGCTCTCTGGTGTATATTTGATGTGTTTAGTTGCGCTCTGGTGTATGTTTGATGCATTTAGATGCACTCTGGTATATTTTTGATGCGTTTTAGATCCGGGCTTAAAATTTCAAGTCTAGACCTACTAGCCAGGCAAAAACCTTACTCTCCACCAGTTGCCCCACCAAACCTTTCCCAGGTCCGTCCCCCAACCCCGCCCCACTTAAAGCCCCACCCCCTTAAAGCTTATGAAATTACATTTTTCTTAAGAATAAAGAATCCAAAATATAAAAAAATGCAACAATAACATAGCTTTATTCAATTACATCATTGTCCCCAGAGAGCCTACCCCATACCTTAGGGTCCCCAGAGAGCCTCCCCCATACCTTAGGGTCCCCAGAGAGCCTCCCCCATACCTTAGGGTCCCCAGAGAGCACCCCCCCATACATCAGGGTCCCCAGAGAGCACCCCCCCATACATCAGGGTCCCCAGAGAGCACCCCCCCATACATCAGTGTCCCCAGAGAGCACCCCCCATACATCAGTGTCCCCAGAGAGCACCCCCATACATCAGTGTCCCCAGAGAGCACCCCCCATACATCAGTGTCCCCAGAGAGCACCCCCCATATATCACTGTCCCCAGAGAGCACCCCCCATATATCACTGTCCCCAGAGAGCACCCCCATATATCACTGTCCCCAGAGAGCACCCCCATATATCACTGTCCCCAGAGAGCACCCCCCATATATCAGTGTCCCCAGAGAGCACCCCCCCTTACATTAGTGTCCCCCAGAGAGCGCCCCCCCTTACATCAGTGTCCCCAGAGAGCCCCCCCCTTACATCAGTGTCCTCAGATGGCTCCCCATCTTACCTTAAGCAGGCTGGTGGATGTAGGGATGTGCGGCCTTTTCTCGTGTCCCCCACGGCGGTGGAGAGCGGACCTCTCATTGTTTCTCCCTCAGCGGTGGAGAGCGGAACTCTCCTGCACCTGTCCCCTCTAATGGCGCTGCCGAAGAAGAAGCCGCAAACCGGAAGTCGGAAACCGGAAGTCGGCTTCAAAATGAGGCTTGGAGCGCAGCTGCACATCAAATCGATCCCCGGTGCCTGGGGATCACATTGCGCTCGTTACTGCACTCGCCAAATGGTAATTTATGCTTGCATTTGGCGAGCGAGTGCAATTTTCAACCCCTGGTTTAGATGCTCAGTGGTGTATATTTGATGCGTTTAGATGCACTCTGGTGTATTTTCAATGCGTTTAAATGCTCTCTGGTGTATTTTTTATGCATTTAGATGTTCTCTGGTGTATTTTGATTGCAGTTAGATGCTCTCTGATGTATATTTGATACGTTTAGATGCACTGTTGTGTATTTTCGATGCGTTTAGATGCTCTCTGGTGTATTTTTGATGCGTTTAGATGCTCTCTGGCGTATTTTTGATGCGTTTAGATGCGCTCTGGTCTGTTTTTGATGCGTTTAAATGCACTTACTTGGCCAGTACAAAAATATGCTAATTGTATTTTTTATTTTATTTTTGAAACGTGAACATTTTATGAACACAAATGCTTTTTGAAACTCAGTTTTCACACTTTATAGGGAGACCTAACAAAACTGCCAAAACCTCCAACGAAACCTGCCTCAACAGTTTCCAATCATGGTATACAAAATTACACATGTGGTTTTCATCAAACTTTTAAAGTTGCCCTTTACATTAAAGCTGTGATGTAGCTGAACCCCATATAAAAAGGAAATGTTAAAGCCCAACTCTGGGCACAATACAAAACTAAATACTCTTGAAATGCCTCATTTACCCCCCCCCCCCTGCTTTCAAAGTCGCGTGATTTTACCGCTATTTGCAGCCGCGATTTTACCGCGAGTTCAAGGAATGCCTGTGTAAGTGGCATCAAAATCCGACCAAAGTGGTGCAGGGACTACTTTGAAGTCAGAACGAATTGAATGGTTATCATTGGAAACGACTTGTCATGCTACTTTGCCATCACAAATCGTGAGACAAGTCGTATAAGTGTGAAAGGGGCCTAAGTCTCTCTCTCTGTCTGTCTGTCTCTCTCTGTCTCTCTCTCTCTCTCTCTCTCTCTGTCTCTGTCTGTGTGTGTCTCTCTCGCTCTCTCTCCTTCTCTCCCCCCCCTCTCTCTCTCTCTCTCTCTCTGTCTGTGTGTCTCTCTCCCTCTCTCTCCTCCCCCCCCCTCTCTCTCTCTCTCTCTCTCTCTCTCTCTCTCTCTCTCTCTCTCCCATGGCTGCAAGCCCAGCTTCTCCACATACAATGCAGGGATAATGATCCTGCATTGTACATGATGATGCCAAGGGACCACCCAGAGCCTGAAGGGAGAAGAGAATAAGGGGCTGTATTACTGTACTTATGAAAGAAATCAAAGGCTTGGTTCAAATGAATGCGATCAGTTTTGCAAGCGATTTCAGGTGTGATGATACATTGCAGCTGCTATGCGATTTGTGAGCATGTGCTCTGCAATTTGTAATGCCATTTTACTTGTAAATGGTACGTGTTTTTGGACACTATTCCTACTACTACTCAACAAAATCGCATCTAAACTTATGTACATGGGTTTCTGATTTGTTTCCATTGATGTCAAAATCTCACTGCATGGCACCAAAGTGTCACAAAAACCTTCCCCAAAGCCGCATCGTGCCTTCACTGCATTGATGTGAACAGGCATCATTGAAAACGATGTTTCCATTGTCATGCGATTCTGTGCAAGTGATACTAAAGGTTCGGAAATGATTTTTTGAAATAACAAACATGTCATACTTACCTCCGCTGTGCAACTAGTTTTGCACAGAGTGGTCCCGGACCTCGTCTTCTAGGGTCCCTCTGCGGCTGTCTCGACTCCTCCTAGCATCAGATAACCCCCTCTGGGAAGCGCTTTCCCAAGGGGGTTACCTTGCGGGCACGCTCCCGAGTCCAGCATTTGTGTCCATAGACACGAATGCCAGACTCGGCCCCGGTGCCCGTGTCATTGGATTTGATTGACAGCAGCGGGAGCGAATGGCTGTGCTGCTATTAATTTATCCAATGAAGAGCTGAGAAGTCCGGGCCGAGAAGCCAGCGCGTTCTCGACACAGGACTTTCGAGGGCTCAGGTAAGTAAACCAGGGGGCTGGGGGGCCAGTAAGTATCGGATGTTTTTTCACCTTAATGCATAGGATGCATTAAGGTGAAAAAACAGGAAGGTTTACAACCCCTTTAAAGCGGTTGTATACTGTTTTTTTTTGTTTTTTTTTTGTTGTTTTTTTTTTTTTTTACTTTTACCTACAGGTAAGCCTATACTAAAGCCCTGTACACACGATCGGTTTTACCGATGAAAACTGTCCGATGGATTGTTTTCATCAGACAAACCGATCATGTATGGGACCCATCGGTCTTTTTTCCATCGGTTTTAAAAAATAGAACATGTTTTAAATTTTTCCGATGGATAAAAAACCGATCGAAAACTCCGATCGTCTATGGGCAGGTCCATCGGATAAAAAACCCACGCATGCTCAGAATCAAGTCGACGCATGCTCAGAAGCATTGAACTTCATTTTTCTCGGCTCATCGGAGTGTTTTACGTCACCGCGTTTGGAACGGTCGGTTTTTTGACTGATGGTGTGTAGGCAAGACTGATGGAAGTCAGCTTCATCGGATTTCCGATGGACAAAACCATCGGATTAGAATCCATAGGATATCCGATCGTGTGTACGAGGCTTAAGGCTTACCTGTAGGTAAAAAAAAAAAAATCTCCTAAACCTTTACGGTTTAGGATATATTCCCCTTGCACTGCGCCGCTGACTGCAGCGGCGCATGTGCACATGTGATTCTCGCCTGAAGGCCTGGCGGACGCCGTACCTTGCCGGAAAGAAGTCTCATGCGTGGGAGTGACGACATCGCGGCTCCAGCCACTCTGGAGCCGCGATACCTGGAACACATGCCGAAGGCATAATGCCAGCTGCCTCGGGTGGACTAGGAGGGACACCTACACCTCATTCTAAGGTAAGTATTTCATAATAAGCTAGTATGCGGTGCATGCTAACTCATTATGCCTTTTTCCTTTACAGGTTTAAAAAAAAAAAAGTCAATGGGTATATAACAAAGTCGCATCAGAAATCACCCTAGTGTGAACCAGGCTTAAATGTATAACCAGTTTAAGAATGGAGAGTATGGAGATGGATTGCCTTCCGATAACTCCTTCATTGTTCAGTTTTTGGAGGTGTGATTGGTTGGGTTGGTGACCTAAAATACATTGCCTGGAGAAAAGTGGAAGCACCATTTGCTCGATTGGTGTTTGGTGGGGTCCTTGGATCACAGGACTGGCTGGACAAATTACAAATCCTTTCGCAGATAAAACCATTGCCATATACAGCATAGCCTTCAAATGTATGTTTGGCTGTATACATGTAGTTCAGGTTTAATAGCCTTGCTTATGATAAACAAATACCATTCCTAAAAAAATCTCTGCTGCAGGCTTTTTCCAGAACCGATCCCAGAGCCAAAAGCTGAGACACTAATCACATGATTCCTGCTGAAAAGAGGATCAGTCAGTTTGTTTTTATGTTCCTCCTGTTCAGGAAGGGACACACAACCAAATGCCTAGACTTTTGGTTATGTATATGGCACTGGAGGGATCCTAAAGCAACATTTTCTCCAGGTAAGGCAAGTCCTTCTGTTACTCTGCCATAGTAAGAACTTCAAGGCTCCATGCACACTGGCGTAAGAAACGTTACGCTCAGGTGTGAATGGGACCTTAGAACCCATTCACACCTGAGTGTTTGTAGCTTGAAGCCTGAAGCTACAAAACGCTGGAGGGGAAAAAAATCAATTATAATCTATGGAGATGGTTCACATCTCCACTCCAAAACGCCTGAAGCCATAAGCTCCAAAACGCCTAACGCTCTGCACTGCTCTTATCTATAGAAATGTTATCATTTGACACGAGTTGTTTAAATGTGTTATGAAATAACTGTGAACTGTCGAGCGCCAGGTGATTTTGGGCGTAATCTTTGTTTTACAATGTGCTGACACACCTGTTTTTATGCCATACTTGTCACCTTTTCATTGGACCTGGAAAAACCAGTCTGCCTAGTCAAGGCGATAGTCTACAAAGCTTCTGACAATCAAATATTATCATCTCTATCTCTTCCAATATGAACTGTAACATGCTACAAAATAAACTCTTCTGTTTTACTAACCAGTTCTATTTTCTTATTGTTGGTGCAGCTGAATAAAATCCCCATTATCATAACCGTTATTACTAGAATGTGAATCGTTGCCATAATAAGAATTGCATTACTAATGGGTTTTGCAGCAATGGGCAGAATAAGAACAGTTTGCGTTACTGAACGTAACATTTCACCACCGTACTGGAACATAATAATATTGGCCACCATGACTACATTTTTTTAGTGTTCTGCCTTTTCTTCCTAGCAATACCAGGGTAATTTTGTGGAGAAAGAGTCAAGGAAAGGGCAATACTGATATTTTTTTTTAATACAGATGTATGTCTACTTTGACACAGATACAAAGCATACTCTGAAAGGAGTTTAAGCTGGCCATAGATAGTTTCAAATAAAAATTCTTAGGAAGTCTTTAGGAAAATTTGTACAAAAATTTGTTTGCCGTTCAAAAGATCTTGTTTGCTTTTAACATTTGATTTTAGAATGAATGGATCGAAGGAAAACCACGTACTGTCAGAAATTAGTTCAAGATTTTTATTTTTTTTCCCATCCGGGTCCTTTAAATTTTCTCCTCACTGCAGTTAAATAAACATCGTGTTGATTCACTAATTAGAAAAGCAATAATAATTCACTAATTAGAAAAGCAAGTAATATAGGCAGCGATCGCTGCTATATCCACTGACCGCTGATCATTGTAACCATGATAGTGTTACAATGTATCAGACTGTAATTTTATAAAATAATTGAATCTCTATACATATTGTCATTCATTCATGTAAAGTGCTACAGAGAAAGGGACTCTTTCTCTGTCTCAGAAATAGAGATACGGGGACTGTTTAGACCTCTGATATCTCACCAAACAGCCCCCAAAAAATAAAAAAAATAAAGTAAAAAATAACTAACAAAAATATGAACACACATGGATGGCTCTTCTATTTAGACAATATTTGCTTTTTCTGCAGTTCAGCTTTACACTTTCAGTTGGCATGGATTTACATACAGTATAAAGGCAGATTTCAGGTAGTTACTCCAGCTGAAGTGAAATGTCGGTTCATAACTTTTGAAGGCTGTCGGTTAATTTAGGGCTTTGTATAAACAGGCTTCAAGCACAAAAGAAAGTTGTATACAGTACAGTTTATTTTTTTTCCTTCAAGATAACTTTCTGTACTTCTCTTCTTTTTTTTTTTTAAACCTGCTGATTGCAATCTAAAGTCCAATTTGAATGCAGTATACTTTTCTGTTGCTTTGACCTGCATTTGATTTACTTCTGAGTTGCTCCTTTAGATGCAATTGGTTTGCTTCTGGGATTCTTTGAGCTGCTTTTGAAATCCTAAAATTGCATCAAGAAAACAAGTTATTAAGAAACAGACAAATGACCACATTCACAAGCCTTGGGCATCATGCGCACTGTAGCTCAAAGACGCCTGTTGTAACAGGCATTTGACTTCATTTTTCTCTGCCTCCAAATGCCCCTCCATGTTAGTCCATGCACACATAGTTATTTACAGGTGTTTAGAAGTAGAAAAAAAAAAGAATTGCTGAAAAACACGGAAACGTGCATAACCGCACTTATTAATACACTAATTGCCAGAATAAATTTATTCTAGTCCATAGAATGCATAAACGCATATGCAAAAACACACCCTTTACCGTGTTTTCCAGCTGCTTTTCTCCGAGGCGTCCTTTTGGAGTACAGCCTTAAAGTGGTTGCAAACCTCTCGCATACAAAATGAACAAAGCATATCCCTCTATAGTGTGTACTTGCCTCAATCCAAAGCAACGAGTATGATTTCTGTCTGCAGTCTCCTTCCTCTGCTATCTGCATAACTAACTTTAATGTAGGCCCTAAATGGCTAACACTGATATTTAAATGTGGGGGGGGGCACACAAGGGGTGCTCTTAGCGTTTGCTATCTGCACAAGTCCTTTCTGACAGGTTGTGCCTTTTTTCTTATAAACAACGTATAGTAAGAATTCTGCATAAATTGGCTAAGGACACCAAAGATGAATCCAAATTCATGAATGCATCCCTCCAAAGTCCATTCTTAAGTGGGAATATCATGCAATATGTAAAACAATCTGGATATACAACTGCAAACAGATATTTACTCTTTCGTCCATGGACCGACACAGCTTCTCTATTGACAAAGTGGGTATTATCCGTTAATTAGGAGTGACTCTGGGTATATCCCCTCAGTCTGCATCTCGCAGATCATTTTTTTTCTGTCTAGCAAGTAGTAGGACATGGCTCCCTTCGGGCCCATTTTCCGGGGGAAAACGATATTTTTTTGCTACATTTTTTTCCTGCGATCTTCGATCAATTGCCGACTGGGTGACAGGCTGGATCCTCGATCCTTGTAGTCTCCCCAGTTTCAGCCATCGAGCGTGTGCCGACCCTAGCTACGCGCTGGGTTTTCCACGACATACCCGTCGCTCCACGGGTGGCCAGTGAGCCTACGCTCCAGGGCCTGCATCGGACCGCTCAGCTTTGGCTGACCTTACGGCCGAGTCGCAGCAGCCTGGCCGGTGAGCTTACGCTCCAAGGCTTGCATCGGATCGCTCAGCTTCGGCTGACCTTACGGCTGAGTCGCAGCAGCCTGTCCGGTGAGCGTCGTGCTCCAGAGCATACATATGATCGTCCCCTTGGGTCCAATCACAGCATGCCTGGCCAACAGTCACCTTCCGTGCGCGGACGATGATCTGTTTGGAATGTCTTCCAGCATAGTACATGCAGGATAGGTAAGTAAACTCCCCTGCCTCGGCTGGGTGATTTGGCTGGACATTCCTGGAGAGACCAAGTAAGTGGTTGTGGCCCCTTTCTTCCCTCTCGCCCTGCCTTTCCCTCCTCCCTGGGCTTCTAGCTAAAGGTTGCTGGGTGCTGGGGGTCACCTAAGGGGTTCCACTGGAGCGGGGCTGGCTGTAACTAACATTTAAAAGAAATGTCATTTCTGCTTACCTGTACATGCTTCCTCCTCCATGCTGTCGGCGGCCATTTTGCGGTGGTCCATGCCGGGTTCAGCCTCTAGTGACTGCCCGGCGGCCATCTTCCTGTGGTTTCGGCGTCATTTTTTTGTAGTTCCTCACCCACTGGCCTCTATCGACTGATCGGCGGCCATGTTTGTAATGATCCACGCTGTATGTATATATTGCCGTTCGGCGGCCATCTTTTTGTGGTCTACGGCTGCTTTGGCCTCTATCTTCGGCTCGGCGGCCATTTTCTTAGAGCCCACATTATCTTCCATACAGCCGTTTTGGCGGCCATTTTGCGAGAGTCTCCGGCCTCTAGGGTGCATTACACTGGCGCGAAAAATTCACACAGGAAGCGCTGATAAAAGAAACAGACTGACACAGCAGCAGTGGGACAGCATCACAGGCGCAGCACACGACAGCATAGCAGTACCGGTCCAGGGTGGTGAGTCCTCTGAGTGACCCAGCATCTCTGAAGCGCAGGAGGGTGGCCTATTGATATCTTGCCTGTAGCCCTGTGGGTGTCAGCGTGTGGTCAGCATGGCATCTGAGCCAGATGTCTTCTCCCCTGAAACACCAGATTTAGCAGCTGGTGCCCCTGAGGTGTCTATGGCTGCTATGTCGGCAATCCTAGAGGCGTTTGCTGCCAGGGTGGAAGCAGCACACGGGAATACAGGGGGTAGTAAACGCCCCCGTCCCCTGCAATCTTCTGGGGATATTTCTGAGACAGAACCAGGTCCAGCTACGGCTCATGGCCCAGATTCTGACGCATCAGAGACTGCAGACCGTGACCGATCAGACAGTGAGGATGACTCCAAGTCCAGGTCAGTACACGAGACGGCTTTGGTATCTGACCTTATTACTGCAGTGCGGGATACGCTAAAGTTGGAAAATACTGCAGAAGCTGCAGAGACTCCAGTCCCCTTTGGGTTTCGTAAACCTGCCCGCACTGCTAAGGTGTTCCCTTGTGTGTCTTATTTTGATAAACTCATATACAAGGAATGGGAGAACCCACTGAGGATCTTTACAGCCTCAAAGAGGTTTGCGGTACGGTACCCCTTTGAGGAGAGTTTTCTGAAGAAATGGACCTCTCCCCCTATAGTGGACCCTCCGGTGTCCAGACTTAATAGAGCTACCACTATTCCAGTAGAAGGGGCTCCTGTTTTCAAGGACCCTGTGGATAAGAAGGCTGAAGCACTCGCTCGCTACCTATACTCAGTGGTAGGCTCGGCAGTAGGCCCGGCATTGGCGGGGGCCCTAGTGTCTCAGACACTTACTGAATGGGCAAAATTGCTACTCCAGGGGTTAAAGGAGCAAGATGCTCCTCCTAATGAGATAACTTTGGCCAACCAGTTGGTCCAGGGCCCTAGGTTTGTCTGCGAGTCAGACATGGATACTATTCCCCTGCTGTTAAAAGCTTTGGTTTATGCAGTAGCAATATGCCACCTGATCTGGCTAAAGGGCTGGTCTGCGGACCAGACTTCCAAGAAAGCCCTGTTGGATCTGCCTTTTAAGGGCGACAGACTTTTTGGGGCTTCTCTGGATGACATCATCAAGGATGCCACAGGAGGTAAAAGCACTTTGCTTCCCCAAACTAGCAAGGGTAAGGGGCCACGCCAAGGGCAAGGGCCCTCCTTAACTGCACGCAAGCGTTTTTTTCGTCCCCCTGGGGCGACAGGGAAAAGACCCCAGGCCGACAAGGCGACTGCCCAAGGAAAAAAGCTACCTTGGTTCCGCAAACCCAACAAGCCTGCGGACAAATCTGCGTCCGCATGAAGGTCTGCCCCCACCCAGCTCTCGGGTGGGGGACGTCTTCGCAAATTCGCGACTCAGTGGACAGCTCTAGTCTCCGACAGGTGGGTTTGCGAAGTAATCTCCTCAGGCTACAAGATAGAATTTCTCTCATGTCCACCGGACAGATTCGTCACCTCCAATCTCCAGCTACTACCGACCCGTCGGGAGGCCCTGTATGGGGCGGTCCAGGGTCTGCTGGAACGCGGTGTAGTTGTTCCAGAACAGGAACGGGGTTAGGGTTTTTACTCAAATCTGTTCATTGTGCCGAAGAAGGATGGGGTTCGTCCAATCTTGGATCTCAGGGCCCTCAATTGCTTTGTGAAATTACAAAGATTTCGGATGGAGTCGGTTCGATCTGTAGTCATGGCTCTCCATCCGGGGGACTTTCTGGCCTCCTTGGCCTTGCATGTCCCCATATACTCCAGACACCAGAGGTTTCTGCGATTTGTAATCGGGAAGAACCACTATCAGTTTGTTGCCCTCCCGTTTGGCCTTGCCTCAGCACCCAGGATGTTCACCAAGGTGCTCGCTCCGATTCTGGCACTTCTAAGACAGCGGGGTATCGCTATCGTGGGCTACTTAGACGACCTTCTTTTGAAGGCCCCTTCAAGCTCAGAATTAGAGGTAAGTGTGTTCATTACCTGTCAGACTCTTCGAGACTGTGGTTGGATACTAAACACGCAAAAGTCAGTATTGGTGCCCACTCAACGCCTAGTGTACCTGGGGTTGATTCTGGATCCCTCAGAGGCAAAGGTATTCCTCCCTGTGGAGAAGTTGCAGACCCTTCGGGCTGCAGTACGGCAGCTGACTTCCAGGAATTGGTCGTCACTCCGTTTTTGCATGCGAGTGTTAGGCCTCATGGTAGCCTCCTTCGAGGTGGTCCCATATGCTCAATACCACACTCGAGTGTTACAGAAGGAAGTTCTGTCCAGATGGAACAGATGTCCATCATCTCTGGATTATCAAATCCGAGTGAGCCACCTAGTCAGGAGATCCCTGGTATGGTGGCTGACAGCCCCGGCTCTAATGGCCGGGAAGTAATTTCTTCCGGTTTACTGGATAGTGATCACGACGGACGCCAGCCTTATAGGTTGGGGGGGGGGAGTCTGGGGTGTTCAGTCAGGTGCAAGGTCGCTGGACCCCAGAGGAAGCCCTCCTGCCGATCAATGTCCTGGAAATCCGGGCGATCAGGCTGTGCCTCTTCAAATGGTCTCAGAGGCTGCAAGGGCATCCAGTCAGGATCCAGTCAGACAACGACACAGCAGTGGCATATGTAAATCATCAAGGAGGAACAAGAAGCTCAGCTGCAGCATCGGAGGTCGCTCGCATCCTGAAGTGGGCAGAGAGGAGCGTACCGGCACTGTCGGCCGTGTACATTCCGGGTGTGAAAAACTGGCAGGCGGACTACCTGAGCCGCCAGATGCTGGACCAGGAAAAATGGTCCTTACACCCGGAGGTGTTCCAACTCCTCTGCCAAAGATGGGGCACACCAGACGTAGATCTTCTGGCTTCCCGACTCAATCAGAAGGTATTGAGGTTTGTGGCCTGGTAAAGAGACCCATGGGCAGACGCAACGGACGCGTTGGTGGCATCGTGGGGTCAGTATCGGCTAATCTATGCCTTCCCTCCCTTAAGGCTTCTTCCTCTTCTGCTCCGCAGTGTGGAGGCAGAGGGAATTTCAATGATCCTAATCTCTCCAGATTGGCCTCAGCGTCCTTGGTACGCCGATCTAGTACGTCTGGTAGCAGACGTCCTCTGGCGCCTACCACTACGGAAGGACCTGCTTTCGCAAGGTCCCATACTCCATCCTGCTTTACCGTCACTGGCTTTAACGGCATGGCTGTTGAGAACCAGGTACTGAGAGACCGGGGCCTGTCAGATTCAGTAATCTCTACTATGAGAAGTGCTCAGAAACCGTCCTCTAGGAAGGTTTATCACCTCACTTGGAAGGCCTACATCTCCATGTGTGAGGAAATGAAATGGCATCCGCGTACCTGTTTGGTTTCCAGAATCCTGCTGTTTTTACAGCATGGTGTGGACCAAAGGCTTGCCCTAAGTACGATTTAAGGGACAGATATCTGCCCTGGCTGTCTTTTTTTTTTTTCAGCGACCCCTGGCGACTTACTCTCTCGTGAGTACATTTGTGCAGGGGGTTCGACATGTGGCCCCTCCGGTCCGTCCCCCGCTACCTCCGTGGGACTTGAACCTGGTCCTCTCGGTGCTTCAGAAGGCACCGTTTGAGAATATTAGAGACATTCCCCTGTTGACACTTTCTCAGAAAGTGGTCTTTTTGGTGGCTGTTACTTTAGTTAGACGAGTCTCTGAGCTGGCAGCCTTGTCCTGCAAGGCTCCCTATTTGATTTTCCACAAGAATAAGGTGATGCTGCGGCCGCAGCCTTCCTTTCTTCCGAAAGTCGTTTCGGCTTTTCATCTCAATGAAGACATTGTACTTCCATCCTTGTGTCCTCATCCATCTAATCCTAAGGAGTCGGCGTTGCATTCCTTGGACATTGTCCGAGCTTTGAGAGTATACCTATCTGCTACTTCCCTGTTCCGGAAGTCAGACTCACTGTTTGTTTCGGTGGCTGGTCCCAAGAAGGGCCAAGCAGTCTCGTCGGCCACTATCTCTAGATGGATCCGACAGTAATCCAGGCTTATGCCTTAAAGGGTCAAGCGCCCCCCTTTTCGGTCACGGCACATTCGACCAGGGCAATAGGTGCCTCTTGGGCTTTCTGGCATCAAGCGTCTGTTTCCCAATTATGTAAAGCGGCGACTTGGTCGTCCGCTCACACTTTCACTAAATTCAACAAAGTTGATGTAGGTGCATCTTCGGATGCCTCCTTCGGCCGCAAGGTTTTGTAGGCGGCTGTTTAGAGTTGCAGCTCCTCCGTTGGAAGAGTGCTGTTTTGTGTTTGGGGTGAAGTTTATTTTTATGCTGTTACCAATCCTCGTTTTTTCTCTGACACTGCTTTGGGATGTCCCACTTTGTCAAAAGAGAAGCTGTGTCGGTCCATGGACGAAAGAGTAAATAGGATCCCTTTCTCTGAGTCCATGAACCGACACAGCACCCACCCCTCCTTTTAAGTTTGTACTGCTTTTTGACAAACTGATCTGCGAGATGCAGGCTGAGGGTATATACCCAGAGGGTCCGCCCCCTGGGCGGTACTGTAGAAGGTGTGATGCAACACTTTTTTTTACAAGTTTTCTGCCTAGTCACTCCTAATTAACGGATAATACCCACTTTGTCAATAGAGAAGCTGTGTCGGTCCATGGACTCAGAGAAAAGGATTTTACGGTGAGTAAAAAATCCTATTTTTAAAGTGATTGTAAACCCTACATATACCCAGTAAAGGGACTAGCCTCATGTGATACATGTGAAAAAATTCCCCTACATACGTTGTACCTGTTTATCTGCATTAATTTCTTCTCTGCGTCTGTTTAAAGTCCAGAATTTTCACTGCTTTTCTGAGCTTCCAGCAGCAGGGGGTGGGGATCTGATGTCACACACTGCATGGCTCAGAGAGGGGAGCTGAGTGGAGGGAAAGGACCCGTCAAATAGTCTCAGAGAAGGATACGCAGCTGAGGCTGTCAATCACAGGCTTTGTGCTGGACGACCTTCACCCCCCCCCCCCCCGTTTATTTGGAGATGTACAGTGTTATACTATTGTCAATGTTTGTGAAGGTTCCAGTTTTTCCAAGTAATGATTTATTTAGTAGTAGTTAGTTACATTTAACTGGACTTGTTCTGTAATGTTGAAGACATTTTTGTAGCTTCTCCAAACCACTTCTTCAGTTCTAAAGAGTGTCAAAAAAATATCCTAGTATTTATATCTAAACAGTACAAACGCCTAAACCCAACTGCCATGGAAAGGCAGATGATGTTGTCGAAGGACAGGATAGTGTCAGGGTTGGGCTCTCAGCCCTCCCTTCTCAGCACTGGTTGCTCAGCTGTTGGTTAATTGCCAGCACTCATCGTTCCACTGAGGCTCACCTGGTGATCTTTCCTGCTCGTCACTCCAGCCTACAGCCAGCCCCTTCTGGCTATTTAAACTGCCTGGTTCGTTTCTCCTGTGCCTTCCTCCTTGGTCAACATATCTCAAGATTCTCTGCTGTGTTCCTGTTTAAAAACTTGCCTGGTTGACGTCCCGTCCCGCTCCATGTTCCTGTTCCAGTTAGCTGTCTCTGACTACGCAAATTTTTGGCTTCCTGATTTACTGGCTAGCACTGACTGCCCGCTTTGATTACTGAACCCTTGCTATGTTTTGACAACGTTTACCATCTGTACCATTTTTACCACTATATTAAAAGGTGTGATTTTTACTGCATTTTCTGTCTCCGTCTGATTCATGGTTCCTGACAGTAGGCGAAGGCCATGAATTCAAAAGATGCAGGCAATCTACCTAGTGGTAATATTTTTTCCAGATTGGATGAGCAGGATCACTGCATGGATCATCTTGCCATAGACGCTCCTGATTCGCACGGCTCACCTGGATCCTCCCACTGTGGCTGTTCCAGTACAGTCTGTGTTTCAGGTTATCCCTGCTGCTGCTCCAGTTTCTGTGCAGGCATCCGCTTTGAATATTGCCTCTATAAGAGGCATGTCTGGTTCTGCTCCGCTTCCCCA